>APFE030721865.1:39983-82502 GCA_000404065.3 Pinus taeda | reverse complement strand
GTATTAGATAGAGGGTAAATGGGCGGTAGTATTAGATAGACGGTATTAATAAAACCCACGATATTGGCCCGTGGTATTGCAGGTATGAGTCATATATAAAGGATAGGGACTCCATGCGAGGAGTATCGTGTCTTGTTTTGTAATCAAGCTCTGCTCTATTGGAGGTTGCCCCCTCGAAGAGGCCTGTGAACATTTCTCTCTGAGTAATAAAATCATTGCTATTCTGTGTTCTGGATATATTTTCTTCACATATTCTGTGTTCTGGATATCTTTTCTTCGCATATTCTCTCTTCGGTATTACTTTGCAGGTTAAGAAGCATAACATCCTCAACGTATTAAGGAAAGGTTTAAATTTCTCTATTACCCCTCACAAGATCTTGGTTGAAGACATTTTGTGCAACATTGAGTATGGCATTAAAAACCTCCATGATAACATAAAATAACAAATCAGAAAAGGTTGTTCCATCACTCTTAGAAAATCAAAATCCCCCAAAAGTAACATCAACAAGCATGAATATCTAGCTCTCAAGACTTTGAACTCCAACCCTGACATAGTAGTGTTGAAAGCAAACAAATCAGGAACCACTGTTATCATGAACAAAAGCGACTACAAAGAAAAAATTCTAGACCATCTAAACAACAGTGGCTGCTATAGAAAACTCAATAAGAACCCATTAAACAAGATCTCCAAAAGAGTAGTCAACTTAATCAAAACAAGTAAGATACAAGACAACAAAATCTCATAGTTAGCAATCCATACACACCTAGAATCTATGGAGCTCTTAAGATTCACAAAGATGGCATCCCTCTCAGACCAATAGTAAACACCATTAATGGGCCCACATACCACATAGCTAAACATCTGGCCAAAAAACTAAAACCCCTAGTGGGAAACACATACTCTTTTGTCAAAGACTCGACCCAATTCATTAAAGAAATTAAGATCAAACTCGATCAAAATGACATTTTGGTTAGTTTTGATGTCACCTCACTATATACCAATATCCCCATCAATGATTCCACGGAAGTCATCTGTAAACTGACAGATCCTAACACAACAAGGCTCATAGAAATTTGCCTAAGGTCCACCTTTTTCAGTTTCATGGATGATATTCATGGAAGACTTTGAAAACAAGGCCCTCAAGACCTCACCCTTGAAACCTAAATTGTGGAAAATATATATGGATGACACATTTATAATATGGCCTCATGGAAGAGAAACCTTAGAAATCTTCAAACAACACCTAAATAGTTTATCCCCTTCCATAAAATTCACTATGGAAGTCGAGGACAATAAGAGCCTCCCCTTTCTTGATATCCTCATCACTAGGAATGATGATGGCTCTATATCTCACCAAGTATATAGAAAAAAGACTCAGACCAAACAATATTTACATGCCTCCTCCCATCATCACCCAACCCACAAACTAGGAGTCCTCGACACATTAGAAACAAGAGCCTTTAGAATCTTTGATAAGGAACACCTAGAAAAAGAAAAAGAACACTTATTAAAGTTTTCCTAAAAATGGATACAACAAACGTCAAGCTATTAAAGACATAAACAGAGTAAACATTCGACCTAACAAGAATAAAAATTTTGATAATATAATAGGTAAAGTTAACCTCCCTTACATACTAGGGACTACTGACAAAATCTCCCACATCCTAAAAAAGAATAGAATTCTAACCACCTTCAAACCATTAAACACCATCCATGGTTGCCTTAATCCTATCAAAGACAAAACTGATCCAAAATGTCACAAGGGTCTCTACTTAATTCCCTTCTCATGTGGCAAGCCCTATGTAGGTGAGATGGGGAGATCCTTTAACACAAGAATACAGGAACACTCAGCCGACATTAAACATAATCGATCCAAAACATCAGCTTTAGTAGAACATTATGACAAAACTAAACACCAAATTTGTATAGAAGATACCCACATCCTAGCCAGAAGTGATCACTACTTCATAAGGAAATTCAGAGAAGCCATAGAAATTAACAAGCACCCTAATAACATCAATAGAGACGACGAATGGACCATAAGAGAAAACTAGATTCCAACCCTATCATCCAAAGTCACCCCTCCCTAACTAGATTTATCTAGTAATTAAAATTAACAATAACTCAAAAATAATAAATAATTAAAATTAACATCAACTCAAAAATAATATAAAATTAACAATTATATTTTTAATTTATTTAGAAAGTAAAATCAATTATACATTTTATAATTTATCTTAATAATTAATTAATATTACTGTAATATTATTTATAATATATATAGTTTAATGTAATATTATGATTAATATATTTCATAACATATTTATTAAAAATGTATTATCAAACAATACATATGGATACACTAATTTAATTAATAGAAAACAAAATGATAAACAACTACAACAAAACATAATTAGAATAAATAGGATATAAATAAAAAATAACTATAACCCTAATAAAATAATATAGTTAACAAGTAAGAAATTAAAGTAGCGTATAAATCAAAACAACCATAGCCCTAATAAAATAACAATTTAATAACAAATTTAATATAATATAATTAAAGCAATAAAACATAATTAAAACAATTGAAATAATAAAATAACGAAAGATAATTAGAATAATAATATAATAATTTATGATTCAATTATCTGTCGGCAAAACATCTCATATCTATTTATTAAAAGAAAAGAGATCAGTTTTCATTATTCTTTCACATCCTGAAGATGAACCACCGTTGCTGATTCGAAACGTCGATCAAAAGAAAACTAATGTGGTAAATTTGGAAGATGATCTACACAATATCTTCGAATGTTTGGAACATTAGAAATTTCCCAATTATCAAACAAAGAACGCTTCAAAACTAAATTAGATCAAGCTTGTTATATATTTTGGCTTAAATTATTTGAAATGACATAACATTTTGAAATCATTGATGGCCAAGTTATTCTGAATTAAACAAAAATTCAAAACATTTTGATCAAACCCAAATAAAACTAAACATTTCTCATTATTGGAACATATTCAATGCAAATAGATATTAGAACATATTCAATGAAAATAATCTAATACACTGGTGCCTTACACATAATGAAAGGTGGGTGAGGATATGGCAAGTTTTTAGTTATTGTTTGTATTTAGACACATATGATTATTGACGAAATCAAGTTAATAAAATCATTAAACATAACATAAGATTATTATAATAGATTGTTTGAGAGAGCTTTAGTAGTTTTTTGGTTGCTTATTGTTGACTAGTCAAAATGTACCTCCAATAGTAGAAGGATCTCCCTAGTGAAAAGTCCCAATTCTACCCTAAACCATTTGGAATAGGAGTCCCATCCATTATGTGGGCCCAACTACCACCATTTTTGTTTGAAAATAATTTTGGATGAGACGGGCAAGAGTAAAGAAACTCGATGACACTTCTAATAGAAAATAAGTTAGAGCGGTCTTATGAAATACTTAAAGAAGAAGACATAAAGAATATATCAATAGATAAATGAAAGGACATGAATATTAAGGAAAGGTTGTTAGCAAAATTCAATTAAGATACATGAATAAAAGGAAAATATATGTTATCTATTGCAAATTAGTTCTTAACTAACAATGATCATGGCAACATAAATAAACAAATAATCTCATTCAAGATGTGATTTTCAAATCAAAAAAGTATTTCATTAATTCTCAACACATGAATAATAATCACATACCACTAAATCACCACAAGATATGTCATGATGCTCAAAAATATATGAGTCAACTTTTTTGTCGTGGCTCAAAGAGCTTCTCAAAATTTAGCTAAAATATTCAGTACACCATTGCACCAATCATTCATGAGATCCAATAGAGGAAATACTAAAATATCACTTGATCTTTCAAAAAAATGTACTAGCTTTCATCTAGAAGGCGCTCAAAGAGTCCAAAAACAAAAGTCCTTTTTCACTAGCCATGAGGGCACATTTATACAAAATGGGGTGACTTTCCACCTTCCATGACCTTTCAACTTCCCTCATGACTTTTCATCTCTATATGCTTTTAATTTTCTATTCTAATTACATTATTTCGAAAGTGAATGAAAATTAAAAATAATAAAGACAAAGTTTTCTCATGGTACTAATTTTATGATGGCCAATTGAGGAACCTCAACTTGTAACTCATTTATTAAGCAGGAGTACAATGCATTGTACATAGATGGAATATATGAGACTTTTCTTAATAATATATTCTTGGATCTAATTTCACATTCAAGAGTGTCCAACAATATAGTCTTCTCATATGTGTATTTGGCCTAAAAGCACAAAGAGCATATTATGTAGTTTTGTCATCTCAAAAATATGATTTGTAATTGATCCTTTTGTGGGTTCCAAATCCTTTTGTGTAGTGGCCTTTTTCATTGCATTTATCATTTCTATATTTTCTTATTGAATTTATTAGGCCGCATTACTCATAGTGCATCAATGGAGGCTATTTTGAAAGACATAACTAGGGATTCCATTGCACTATGAAGAGGTTGATATAGGCTCAGTATTCTAGCCCCATCTCTTCCCATCTTTTCATGTGATTACAAAATAATTCTAACCTTTTCTTTGTCACATTCTATACTCATATTATATTTCCTTACTAATCCATTTGGTGCATTAGGTTACTCCATACTCCATCCATATATGTGATCTATTGTTATTAAATATTGTTTTACTAAGGCTCCTTTCCCTTTCATTTTTCCTTGAATTCTACTATTGAAGATGATGTCTTATGCAGGATCATCATTTCTCCATATACCATTTTATGAATTTTTTTCCACTCTTATTTCCTCCAAAGAATCTACCTAGAAGTATTCTCTATGAGAACTGGAGGTGAACAATTTTCAACTTATGTTGCCAACTTTTCATTTTCCTACTTTGAATTAGCTAACTTCCCTTTTAGTTCTTCCACCTCTATCAAAAGTTAAATGTTTTTCTTAGTCGCTGTAGTGAAGTTAATTCTTGCATAAGTTATTACCAATGGATTGACCATATTATCTAGCAAAATATCTCATTTAGTGGTGACTGGGATAGGATTGACAGGTTCTCTGGCTAATTACTTCTTTCTTTCTAGAGTATTTTTTTTATCTTGCTCAATTGAATATGAAGCCGAATGGAACTATCACTTAGTCGTCTTATTCTTAAATGATTCCCAACTCTCCTAATGGTAAAGTTCCATCTGTTAGACACATAGGAGGTGGTACATCCATAGGATATAACATAGTCCATGTCTCCTTTTGGCCTGAGTCCTTGAGCCTAACTTATTCTACTTGTTTCTCTTTCAATTCTTTCTCCATCCTTTCTTCCTATAATTTTTTAGTGGCTTCTCATTCTTCTTCTTTGCCTCTTCTTGTTTCCTTAGTTTTTATTCCTCTTCATGTTTCCTTTTATTTTATTTCTCTTCCTATTTCATTCTCTTTGTGTCTTCTTGCTTTCACTTTTTCTCTCCTTCTTTTTATTTCTTAGCCACTTCTTTAGCCTTCTCCTTATTTATGATTTCCTTCCTTGTTGCTTCATTTTATCTTTCAATTTTTAGGGCAACCTTATTTTGTCGAGTGTTTATGCTTTGTCAAGAATATTTGAGTTAAGATTCAATGTCACTCTTTGGCTTAGAAGTTTCTTCTCCTTTACTTGCTTCCACAATCTGGTTAGCATTATAAAAGTTTTTAACCTTTTCTTCTTCATCTTCAATATTTGGGGTGTATGGGCATCCATATTTTATGACTAATTTACAATTCTTATTGATGATATTCTTGGGATCATATTTGTGGAAACAAAGAGTGCCAAATCTAAAGAATTATATGCCCTAGGTTTCAACTTCTTCCTCTTTGATATTTCAGATTCAATAAGCTCATTCAGATAGAGGAAAAGATGGATAAGGGACGTTTCTTTCCTTTGAGAAGTGTGTTAGTGAGTCTCATTGAAATTTGATAAGTAGGCTATTGTGAGACTATCTTATGTATCAAAAAACGAGGCAACTGATGGGGAGCATTGTAGGCTCCAAACACCCTTATATATGTCAAATATGTAGGGATAAAAATGCAACAATATCTTGTAGTGATGTTATTTCTCTCTCTGACATAAAAAGAGCGTCAATTCAAGTGATATAGAAAATGAAAGAGAAATGAAGTTATAAACAATATGCTAATAGATTCCTCTATACCATGTGTCACATAGGTTCTTGAAATAAATATCAACTAGTAGTATATCTGGATTAGGGATCCATTTCCACCCTAATGCGGTAATTTTATACTTGACAGATATGGCATTGAGTACATAAGAAGACATATAAAATTATAAATTATCTCCTGCATGTAATTCCTTTTCTCTATTTATATTTCCCTTCATTGAAGATACTAAAATTTCTAACCAATTAAAGATATTTCCTCCCCAAGCACAAGTATATGTAATGGGAACCCAATCCTCCTCAAAGAACTCTACATCGGGTCTTCCATATAGCTAGAAACACATTTTTGATCTATCATTAAATATGATTTTCTCAACAACTTGGGTTTATAAATGTGATTTGGTTTATATCTATACTTACTTGGTTCCTACAACCAAGTTTTGAGTATGTTTCAAGTAGCCATAGGAAAACTATTAAACCATTTGGTAGAAATGAACACTTGGAACTTTGGTAGCTTATGGTATTTAGTAATATTTGATGAAAACATGTTATTATCTTTGCATCGTGGCTTCCCTTGACAGCCATATCCATCATATCTATGCATGGAAGATCCATTCAATGGTATCAACATAGGGAAAAAAGGGAGGATGTGTTGCTACCTTATGAAACCATGATCTTTTAACATTGTGATATACTTCAACATCCTCTTTATTTCCAGGGATTTATTTTCTATAAAATGTTTGGTAGATAACTATCCAAGTCATGGGCACTATCTTATCCACATAAAATGACATGTCTATGAAAATAGGTACCTAGACTAAGGGACTTGCCACCACACCTTATATGATACTTTTTATATCTCCTTTCCTGATCTTTTTTTGGTGGCCCGCAGGGCCATGTCTCTTATGGATAAAGATATGCTATAGCACTTATGATCGACAATACCTGACATCTCAAAAATGTTCATGACAACAAACATGATGTTAGGAAAAAAGTTAGCTTCAATTATTATGTATCATAAACTAAGAAAAGAGAGTGTGATGTCGTGTTGAAAGTTGCTAAGCCAATGTGCAATAAGGGCTTGGACAATGCAACCATGTATTTCTTGTCATAAAAATGTGAGTTAAGATGTGATACAAATTTTCTTATCACAAGGGACAAAGTGAGGGCATGATGGGTGTGACTTATCGCACTAAAGAAAGGAAATCAATAATAACAAATCATGTTATCTAAAAGGATGGATTAAGGTTGCGCCTTTGTGGAAAAAAAGACGTTAACATAAATGGGAGGAATAGGTCATGAGAAAAGAACGTAGAGTGCACCATTGTTGTAGTGTGGGGAAAATATACTTCTTGAATAAATTTCTCCTCTACAATAGGGATAATTCCAATAATGTATCACAAATGTTTGTTGGAACTTCAAGCTATGTCCAGACTGAGATTAGCACAGATGATAGGAATTTGGCTAAGTATGGAATAGTAGGGAGTAGGAGAGAAACAAAAGAAGAGGAAGGAGGGAGGCAGAAGGAAGAGGAGGAGACAAAATTAAGAGAAAAGGACATATAAAACTTAGGTTATATGTAAGTCCAAATGTTGGAACAAGGAACGACAAAATACAATGTGTATATTTGCAAACAAGTAAAGAAGGTTTTGATGAATTATCAAACTCAAAAGTGGCGAGGACTATAGTAGTAGGTCACGACAAGCTCCAAGGCTTGAAATACACCGTGAAAATGATAAGAGGGATATATCTGTTTATAACTTCACTATGAAGCAAGTGACTTCATCGAGGCACTATCTAGGCTCGCTATAAGCAAAGAAATGTTTGTGTTCCTGGAGTGACTCCATCGAGGTACTGTCCAGGCTTGTTGGTAGCGGAGCAATGCTAGATATGTAAAACTCACACTCTGATTGTTTTTATTTCTCTATACTATATTACCCTTACTTACATCGACAATATACTGATATGGCTTGTTTAATGTATGTGCTACACCGAGTAGCGGAATTGGGAAAGACTATACCTTTAATCGGGTGGGTAGTGGGAAGCTGCAAGTAACTAGTTGATTGAATCAACACTTATAAAAAAAATGGGACTTTTCGCTTACAAAGAAACCATTTCAAAGAAGTTGGGGTTCCCCTAGTGTGTTTCTAATTTTTTCGTTGTGACAATGACCCACAAATTTTTTTCCTATGTCAATTTTGGAGGCTACATTAACTGTCGTTTCAAGCCCTCTTGCATCATCATGTGGTTTGATTTGTTATTTGTATGTTTTCACCTAATGTCAAATCCTCCTAAGTCAATGTTTCTCAAGTGTTTTCACTTAATCGTTAGAAGTGTTTGAGTTAGTAAGTTGTGGTTAGGTGAACTCATGATCTTTTATAGAATTAAAAACTCACCTTATAACCATGCGCACACTAAAAAAGAACATAAAAGTGGCAAAATGCAAGAAAAAGCATGAAAATATCTCACAAAAAGAAAAGAAGTGCACTTAGAGTTGAAAAAGGCTTGCACTTCAAGAGAGCATGCTTCTTTGGGCGTGAAGGAATGCACCCTTCTTGACCACAATCCTTCAGGCTAAGCAAGTGCACCCTACCTGGGTGCACTCCTTCATGATGAAGACTTGCACCCTATCTAGTTTCATTCGTGAACCAACTTGTTGCATGAGGGCACACTCCTAGAAAATACGAACTGCCTTAACTCCATTTTAATTGATCCTTTCACTTGACAACAAGTGGTACTCATGCATGAATTTGTTTTGCATGTTGGTTTCTTAAATGAACTCAGTTGATCATTCTTTCATGATCATTTTCATTTGAGTTGAGTGCACAACTGGAGAATCAAGAATCCTTTCATCAACCAATGCAACAAATAAGTTTGCATGCTCAAATATTTGACTGGTTTTCATCATTTCATTGTCAAATATTTCTTTTTTTGCTATCAATCACTTGTTTTGCAATTGATTTGATGCCATTCTAGTTGAACCTTCATCTTCCACGTGTTAAATCACTGAAACATGCAAGAAACCTTTCACATTCCTGAAACCTGCTATCTTCCACCATGCATGCGACAATAACTCTAAAGCCTCGCATATTAATCTTCTCCTCATCTGATCATCAAATTTTTCTTTCTGATGCTATTTTTGATTTTGTTATACGCAGAGTGCACTTCCTGAGCTTGAAGCTCCTTTAGCCTCAAAAATTGCACCATGTTTGACCCAGTTTTATTACTGAGAGTAGGAGTGCATCACAAGGGCATGAAGCCTTTCCCTTCAACCCTTCAGAGTGCTACAATGTGACCTCTTTGACTTAGGGTGCATCGGAGCATCATGAAGATTCAAAGCTTCATTCATTCAACCCTTCAACATGCGACAATGCGCCCTCCTTTTCCTTGAGCACATAGGCGCACTTTGAAGACCCAAAGCTCCATTTTATTCATCCTTCATCCCTTCGGAGTGCACCAATCTTCCCTTCTTGTCTCCTAGGGTGAATGGGCACATACGGAAGATCTAAAGGGATTTTCTCCCATTCATTTGACCCTTCATGGTGCTATAGTGCATCGTGGCTAATTTTTGCCTCTTTCCTGAGTGCATTAGTGCATAATGTTGTAACATCATTTGTTTTTGATAAGTTAGCATATTATTCAAAAATAAATTCAAAATTTTAAGTTAAGATATGGATGAAAAAGAAAGAAAAATTAAAATGTTAGGACAATTTTATATTTTATAGGCATTGATATCAATAAAATGATAGGAGTTAGCTACCCTAAAGAAAGAAGGAAAAAGAAAAATAAAATTTTAGGGAAGAAAAATAAGACAAAGGCTTTATTTTCATATAAAAGTAAATGCAAAGGCTACTAGCCTAAATGCACTACATTAGAAAAATGTTAAATTTTGTTAATTAATGATTAACTTCCTTAATCGGGATTAATTCTTGGCTATAAACCTTTGGAATGAGAAATTATGTTATAAAGTGCATATGTGATTAGGCCAACGTGAATAAATGACAAAAATCTTGCCTAATTTTGATAAACAAAGCACATCATTTAACGACTGATCTACTCCTCGCTCGGATTAATGACGGGGAGAGACTTCGCCCCACCCCCCGACCATTTCTAATTAACGCCACTAGTGGCTAGGGGTCTGCAAAGCAATTTCCATGGAGGATGCCCCAACCTTACGTGTTGCCACCATATCACTCTGCACCCTCCCCACTCAAAACCATAAACCACTTGCTACCCCTCGAAAATCGCTCGTGCTTTCCCTCCACCAACGGCTCTTCCATTCCACGCCTTAACCATTATCCCTCATCAATCCTAAGCCACCACCTCACATACATGTTGCCTACTCATCCCATCCATTACCACATCACATGCTCACTGCCCTGTTGTCATGCCCATTATACCCACCTGTTGTAGCTCCGCTCCTGTGCATTAAAGCAACTATGGTTATGAATAAAATAGTTATCCCTTCCCGACATCTTATAAATAAAACGAAACTTGCCTCTTTGTCACTTTCCTCTGACTCTTTTTAGTTATTTGTAGGTTTACAGTTTTTTCAGGGCTTCTTCCCATTCACTCAGTTTGTTACTAATAATCGCTCTTCCTTCTCAGACACGGATTGCATTGGAAAGCACTGCTACTCCAACCCAACTTGACCTTGACCATATTCCACTTGTGGATTCACTAACTAAAAAGAAAAAGCCAAGTGTGAGTTCGATTTTTATGAACTACACTTATGGCTCAAACATAATTACCTTGAAAAACTAGACCCAATCAGATTTTGGGAATCCATATTACCTTTCTTTAGCTTCCAAAAAACACATGATTTTCTTGATCTTATTTCTTGGTGTCAAGCTAAATATGAGCCTCTTAAAAGAGCAGTCATGGCCCAGAATGGAGACATTCTGATCACCATCTCTGTTGTAACCATAAACCAGATTCTCCTAATCCCCCACTTTCACTCTCTCACTCATTTCTCACCAGTAGCACTTCTGGACTTGTACCATAAGTTAACTTTCCCATAGAGAGCCCAAATTTTTGAAATCATTTTACTTGAGGATGCATAATTGACCAAAAGAAATCCACCTTACTCATCTGCCATGTTTCCTGAAGCCTACGAACACTGCATTATCTTTATTTCCTATTTAATAGGATATCAAGATGAGCAGTATGTTGATGAAACTATCCTTGGTTTCCTATCAATCTTTAAGAAAGATCAACGACCAACATTCATGTATAATTACAGCCAATTCTTGGCTGATAATATACATGAAAAGTTCATGAAATTTACTGTACAGGGAGTGTTCAATTACAACTCTATAATTGTCCACATGTTTCTTTTTCAACAGGGTGATCTTTTTCCTATCAAACTCAGCAAGCAGGATGAACAAGGAGTGAATCAATCAGTGGTTCATTGGACAGAAATAGTCAGGACAACTTCTACCACCTACTCATTTTCAAAATTTGTAGATGCATTCATACATTCAGTGGCACAACTCCTCAACAGTCGGATAGAGCCAATGATTGGAGATGAAATTAAAATGATTCTACATTTAAGTGAGCAGAGTAAAACTGGTGATAGGTATCTATACTAGAACTATACTGGGATAAGAATATATGGTTGTGAGCTTGCACCATATAAGCTGCCCAAATATGTTCATATGAGAATATTTTCTCTGGAAAATATTAGGCAGATGATCCACATGGATGACCTACACTTTGTGTTAGGAAAAAGGAAGTCTCAGTTCAAGATTAAAGCACATATTGGATCATTTATTTGCAACACCAAATCAGCTGGTGTTGAGGCAGAACCATTGTTGAGGAAGACGATTTTTTAGCCCAGCTTCACCTGGTCCTATGATCATTTTGGCATCATCTCTACCTTGAGACTTAATTTCAAGATGACTCCTTATAATCATACTCCAAGGCCAGAAATATTAAAATTTATGAATCAAGAAACATTGATTGATGGGACTCTTCAAGAGGCAGATGAGCAGGTTGTATCTACCCCTACTGAATAGAATCCAGTTGCTCAAGGTAAGAAACATAAAAGGTTGAGAGAGGAAACTTCATCTACCAAAGATATTATTAAAGTATTAATTTTTCAACAAAAGAAGCCTAAGGATATCTTGGTCACATCAGCAGAAGAAACTCGGCGAGTGATCATTGATCTTGGAGATCCAAAAGTGTCTACGTCAGCATGGATTAGTGCTTCAACCACTCCTCACATAAGCAGTGTTCAACTACTCCTCCTACAACCTCACCTTCTAGAGAACCTCTAGAAATTATTTAGTCCTCAGGAACTAGTTCTTTGGATGATCAGAAAATATTTTCAAGGTTCATGGAAATCAAACACAAAAATGAGACTTTAAAGTCCAATGTGTACAACTAGTTCTAGAAACAAACTTCAACCTCCCAACATAGGCTTCTTTCTTCTTTTAATAGTGAGGAAGGTAGAATGCAAATGGCATTCTTACAAGCCCAGATTCCATTTCCTAAATCACGATCAGATTACAAAAAGGTTGTGTTCTCATTTCATACCAATCAAATTCATCTAATTGACCAGATGGATATGCACAAACAAACTGCTGAGATGTTGTTTTCTACCATGACAACTACAACCATGTCTATTTCTAAACTTAGGACTGTCCTATCCAATTTTCAATCCCAACTTAATTTAGAAAATATTCTTCTTTAGCCAAAGACACCAGAATAAAATCATTGAGGATTTTGTGATTAAAGTGGGATATGATCCCAAAGATATAAAATCTTCAGAGCTTCTCCTTAAAAATAAAGATGTAGATATTGCTGCATTGAAGAAACAGTTAAAGTTAGCTTCAACAGAAGATCCTCTGACCAAGGATATAGAAGACAATGAACAACAGAAGGAGGATATGCTCAAGCTTATTATTAAGCAGAATATACAGTTGAAGAAAATGGAAGAGCAGATTGAAGAGTTATTAAAAGAGAAGGAAGAAAAACAGCTTTTCATGGTTCCAATCGCAGCAGTCCCATAGTAGTTCCAGGTACATAACCTAGTTCATCATCACTAACCATTGAGTCTACATCAACAATAGCTGATCCAACCAGATTATCATAGGAATTTTCCATACAAAAACAAGAAAACAAGAAATGAATGCAGAAATTCCAAAATATAGAGTTGCATAGAGTACAAAATGATACTTTGTATCTGCAGGAAATGCAGAAGACCCACAAATTGGAACTAAAAATCAAGAAGTTAGAGAGTGAGTCCCTAATGGAAGACACTTTGGCTCATGCCAAGGAAAATATTTGGATAAATATCAGCCAATACATGACAAAGATATGGCCATCCATACAGATTATTTTTTACCAACAAGAACTCATCACTAAATGTAGAGCAGTGATAGAAGAACATAAAGCAGCCTTGAAGACTAAGCCATCAGAAGCCATAGATATGATCAAGGTTTCAAATTCAAAGAGAAGAGAAGAATTAGAAGAAATAAACATCTCTTACAGAAAAACTACCATCATAGAGATCAAGAAGGTATTACAAAAAAATAATTTGATCAATCAATTATAAACTAAATGTCAAACCTTGGATTTTTCTGTCAAATATTTCATTCAAAGTTTAATGTCTTAAATCAAAAAGGGTTGCCAGGATTAGTAGGTTTGAATGATAAAATGACCAGATTAGAAGATTATTGCAAGGATTTATATGCTATTGTAGTACACAGAACCAAATTTGCAGGAGTTAAAGGACAAATAACAGGGACGGATTTTTTGGAAGCCTTGGAGTTTGATTTAACCATCTTGCATGAAATAAAACATTTATTTCTCACCAAGCCTAATTTTGAGAGATACAAAGAGGTGGATGAAACATTTAGAAAGATGACGAATATGGAAATCCCAAGTGAAGAAAGATGGGATAAATTGTGTAAAACAGTTGAGTAATTGTTCATTCTAACAACATCACAGCTCACCAGTGTTTTCAGGCCAGATCATCAACAGATTCCCAAAGGATAGAGCCACCTTTTCAGCAATTTTTCGGTTACTATTATATTGTTCTATTTTTGTAATTTTGTACTATTTTGGTATTCCATTTCAAACAGATTGTAGATATTTTCCAAATTTTGTATAAATAACTCCTCCTTTGAGTTATCATGGGTTGAACCCTTGAACAAGATATTAAGCAGAATTGTACTAAGCTGTAACATTTTTTAAATAATAAAAGATTATGGATTTACCTCATATGGTATGTTTCTCAGTGAGTTGTATTTCATCTTGTTTATTCATTATGTTTTCTTCATATAAATCAAGTCTTTTGCAGTTATCCAATTTGAAATTTAACTGAGTTTTAGTCTAATTTTGAATCCTCTGTGAAGTTGTGATTTTAAATAAGAGAATAATTTATGGAACTGTTTGTTATTGTAAGTTCCTATTTAAATATAAATTACACCAGATTTCTGTAACAGTTTGATTATATTTCATTGATTAAGAAAGCAAAGGTTTCTTAATTTCTTCTTATAAATGGTTAAATATTTAGTTTGAATATCTAATCAGTTATACCTCTCCATGCTCTACTTCTCCATCCCATTAAAATGAAATTAACCATGTGTAGTTAAATAACAACCTTTTATTTTACTTAAGAATATATCTAAGCTTAAATCACCTGTTTATAAAATAGTTCACTGGTCATCCACTAATTTAAAACAACAAAACATTATAGATGCTTTCGCATAACTAATTGACCTTAAGTTATCTCAATGGGAAACATGGGTTTCCTGATCTTATTCCCTGGTGTTAAGCTAAATATGACCCTGTGAAAAGAGTAGTCATGGCCTAGAATGGAGACATTCTTATCACCATCTCTGTTGAGACTATAAACTAGATGCTCCTAATTCCCCAATTTGACTCTCTCACTCATTTCTCACTAGCAACACTTATGGATCTGTACCAAAAGTTAGTTTTCCCATAGAGAGCCTAAAGTTTTGAAATATTTTTACTTGAGGATGCATAATTTCCCAAAAGAAATCCACCTTACTCATCTTCCATGCTTCGTGAAGCCTCTAGACATTGCATTTCCTTGCTTTCCTATTTATTAGGATATCCAGATGACCAGTCTGTTGATGAGACTATCCTTGGTTTCCTATCCATCTTTAATAAAGATCAGCAACCAACATTCATGTATAACGAAAACCAATTCTTGGTTGATAATATACCTGAACAATCCAAGAACTTTACTGTACATGGAGTGTTCAATTATAGCTCTGTAATTGTCCTCATGTTTCTTTTTCAACATGGTGATCTTTTGCTTATCAAACTCAGCAAGCAGGATGAATAAGGAGTGAATTAATGAGTGATTCAATGGAGTGAAATAGGCATGAAAACTTCTACCAGTTCCTTGTTTTCAGAATTTGTAGATGCATTCATACATCCAGTGCCACAAATCCTCAACAGTCAGACAGAGTGAACGATTGGAGATGAAATTAAAAGGATTCTACATTTTATTGAGCAAATTAAAACTGGTGACTGGTATCTATACCAGAACTATACTGAGATAAGAGTATATGGTTGTGAGCTTGCACCATATAAGCTGCCCAAATATGTTCATATGAGAAAGTTTTCTCTGGAATATATTAAGCAAATGATCGACATGGATGACCAACACTTTGTGTCAGGTAAAGGGAAGTCTCAGTTCAATATTGAAGCATGGATTGGATCATTTATTTGAAACACCAGCTCAGATGGTGTTGAGGCAGATACATTGTTGAGGAAGATGAATTTTCAACGCAACTTCACCTGGTCCTATGATCCTTTTGGCATCATCTGTGCCTTGAGACTTAATTTCAAGATGACTCCTTATAATCATACTCCAAGGCTAGAAATAGAAAAATTTATGAATCAAGAAACACAGATTGATGGGACTCTTCAAGAGGCAGATGAGTAGGTTGTATCTACCCCCACTGAACAGACTCTATTTGCTCAAAGCAAGCAACATAGAAGGCCGAGAGAGGAAACTTCATCTACCAAAGATATTATCAAGGGATTCATTTTTCAACAAAAGAAGCCTAAGGTTAGCTTGGTCACATCAGTAGAAGAAACTTGACGAGTGATCATTGTTCTTGGAGGTCCAGAAGTGTTTACATCGACAGGGATTAGTGCTTCAACCACTCCTCCCATAACTAGTGTTCAACTACTCCTCCTACAACCTCACCTTCTAGAGAACCTCTAGAAATTATTTAGTCCTCAAAAACTAGTCCTTTGAATGATCAGAATATATTTTCATGGTTCCTTGAAATCAAACAAAAAAATGAGACTTTAAAGTCTAATGTGTACAACCAGTTATGGAAAAAAACTTCAACCTCCTAGCATATGCTTCTTTCTGCTTTTGACAGTGAGGAAGGAAGAATGCAAATGGAATTCTTACAACCCCAGATTCCATTTCCTAAATCACCATCCGATTACAAAAATACTGTGTTCTCATTTCATACCAATCAAATTAATCCAATTGACTAGATGGATATGCACAGACAAACTGGTGAGATGTTGTTTTCTACCATGAAAACTACAACCATGTCTCTTTCTAAACTTAGGACTATCTTATCCAATTTTCAGTCCCAACATAAGTTAGAAAATATTTGTTCTTTAGCCAAAGACAACAAAATAAATTCATTAGAGGATTTTGTGATTAAAGTGGTATATGATCCCAAAGATGTAAAAGCTGCAGAGCTGCTCCTTAAAAAGAAAGATGTAGACATTGTTGCATTGAAGAAACAATTAAAGTTGCCTTCAATAGAAGATTCTCTGTATAAGGATATAACAGAGAATGAACAACAAAAGGAGGATATTCTCAAGCTTATTATTGAGGGGAATATATAGTTGAAGAAAATGGAAGAACAGATTGAAGAGTTATTGAGAGAGAAGGAAGCAAAACAACTTGCCATGGTTCCAATCACAACAGTCCCAATAGCAGTTGCAGGTACATAACCTAGTTCATCATCAACAACCATTGAGTATACATCAACAGCAACTAATCCAGCCAAATTATCACAGGAATTATCCATACAAAAACAGAAAAATGAGAAATTATTGCAGAAATTCCAAAATATAGAGTTTCCTAAAATACAAAATGATACTTTGTATCTGTAGGAAATGCAGAAGACCCACAAATTGAAACTAAAAATCAAGAGGTTAGAGATTAAGTCCCTGAAGACAAACACTTTGGCTCATGCCAAGGAAAATTTTTGGACAAAGATAACCCAATCCATAACAGAGGTATGGCCATCCATATAGATTATTTTTGAGCAGCAAGAACTCATCACTAGATGCAGAGCAGTGATAAAAGAACATAAAGCAACCTTGAAGACCAAGCCATCAGATCAAGGTTTTAAATTCAAAGAGAAGAGAATAATTAGAAGAAATAAACATCTCTTATAGAACAACTACCATCATAGAGATCAAGAAGGTATTACAAAAAAAAAAAAAGTTGATCAATTAATTTGAAACTAAATGTCAAATCTCGGATTATTTCTGTCAAAGTATTTCTTTCAAAGTTTAATGTCTTAAATTGGAAATGGTTGCTTGGATTAGTAGGTTTGAATGATAAATTGTTCAAATTAGAATATTATTGCAAGGATTTGTATGCTATTGCATTAGACATAACCAAATTTGCAGGATTTAAAGGACATAAAACATGGAGGGATTTCCTGGAAGCCTTGGAGTTTGATTTAATCATCTTGCATGAAATAAAACATTTATTTCTCACCAAACCTAATTTTGAGAGATACATAGAGGTGGATGAAACATTTAGAAAGATGGTGAATGTGGAAATCACAAGTGAAGAAAGATGGGATAAATTGTGTGAAACAATTGAGTAATTGTTCATTTTAACATCCTCACATCTCAATAGTGTTTTCAGACTAGATCATCAAAAGATTCTCAAAGGATAGAGCCACCTCATCAGTAGTTTTTCGGTTCTTATTCTATTTTTCTATTTTTGTAATTTTTGTACTATTTTGGTATTCCATTCCAAACAGATTGTAGATATTTTTAAAATTTTGTATAAATAACTCCTCCTTTGAGTTATCATGGGTTGAACCCTTGAACAAGCTATCAAGCAGATTTGTACTAAGCTGGAGAATTTTTGAAATAATAAAAGATTCTGGATTTACCTCATCTGGTCTATTTCTTAGTGAGTAGTGTTTCATCTTGTTTATTCATTATGTTTTCTTCATATTTGTAGTTATCCGATTTGAAATTTAACTGAGTTTTAGTCTCATTTTGAATTCTCTGTGAAGTTGTGATTTTAAATAAGAGAATAATTTACAGAATTGTTTGTTATTGTAAGTTCCTCTTTAAACATAAATTACACCAGATTTTTGTAGCAGTTTGATTATATTTTGTTGATTAAGAAAGCACTGTTTTCTTAATTTCTTCTTATAAATGGTTAAATATTCACTTTGAATATCAAATCAGTTATACCTCTCCATGCTCTACTTCTCCATCCCATTAAAATCAAATTAACCATGTGCAATTAAAGAACAACCTTTTATTTTACTTAAGAATCTACCTAAGTTTAAAGCACATGTTTATAAAATAGTTCACTGGTCATCCAATCATTAAAAATGACAAAACATTATAGATGCTTTGGCATAATAATTGACCTTAAGTTATCTCAAAGGACAACACACCACAAAGCCCATAATAAACATGCATGTCCCTTTGTGCTTTGAGAGTGCGCCCTCCTAGTTTGCATGTGTGATTTTTCTTGCATGCAAGTTATTTTTGGTTGTTGTTCATAGATTTTCATGCTTTATCATCCTTGATGACTCTTTGAACATGATTTGCAAGTATTTCTACATAGTAAGTTTTTTTAAGATGATCTTGTCGCTATGAGTGTGATTCCACATACATGTGTTTGTGCTACAAGTGTAAATACTTTGTTGTCATCTATTGGAGACATGTTGCCACTTATAGTAGCCTCTAAATAACTTTCAAAAGAAAGTGATGATGAGCTAATTGAAGTTACAAAACCCAATATTCCTATATATGCAAAAACTCAGTGTTTTATTGACAAGACGACTGAAGTTACCTGGAGTAAGATCTACAACATATTCATGTAGAAAACATTTCTTGAGGACTTAGAAGATATGCATGCGTATATCAACATTAAGTAGTTCAAGATACACATGATCATGTGCAGATACCCAATCATGCCATGTGCTAAAGCTATTGAATGGATAATTGCACTTATGGATGACTCTCACCTTGTGCTTTGCAGTGAGAGTGGCAGTCACCTCTCCACCTATTATGGTGAGGATGTGCAGACATATTATAAGATTCTCAAGCCTAATTAATATTCAAACAATGCCTTTTACACAAGATGGACTAACCTTGAAATCACTGATGTTATCAAACAATGGTCTTGAGAACCTGTCAAGTTTCACCATCACCCATCAACAGTTTATCCAATGAAGATCTTAAGAGACGTATATCAATATTTGATCGCTATGTATTTTCGGTTTTTTGGGCACAATAATGTTGATATGTTCCAAGATATTGGATATATACACTCAATATAGTGGTGAGTCGTTGAAATTTTTTTAATTGGGTAGATATATTATCATATGAGTTGTAGCGACAAGTTGGGACAGGCTAAAATATCTTTGCAAGCAAATAAAGCTCTAGAATTTTTTATGTATGCATATCTTCTGGATGGAATTTGTGCATGATACACATTCCCAAATTATATTGGACCTGGAATCCTAAAGAGAAGTTCCCAGTTTATGTCCACCATAGGGTGTTATTAGAAGGAAGCTTCAAAGGTGCATATGAAAGATTGGCCAAACACTTCTTTGCAGCCATATTTTGTTTGATATTTGAGACCGATCGGTCATGCATGCTAGATCAAGGAGGAGTCACTTCAATATATTTAAACCTGGTTTTCTTCTCCCAAGGGAACATACATTAGATGCTTCATATGTCAAACAACCGCAGTATTTGGCAAACAAGGTGGTCATACAAGAGGTGGAAAATCAGTTGTACAAGGGACTATTGGGAATGCTTCACAAGAGGAAGAAATTACCTTGGCATATATTTCCATCAAGGATCAGATTATAAAAATTAAAGAGTCATAAGGAATTAGCAGTTGAAATCGAAGTGCTGCATTCCTACACTTTGCCACCAAATATTTTCATGCATATGATCCCGGGCAAATTATCAGGCAACATTGTGAAAGGATTAGACATAATACAAGGTATTCATCAATATGCCAAATAGAATATGAAAAGATAAAGAATTGGTACAATTCCATAATGAAGACACAAGCATCCATGAACAAGAATTCACCTCACGATTCACCAGTTCAAAACTTGCAGGAGTAGGAATAGGAGGAGGAGGAAACGATGCCTCATGTGAATAAGTTAGCTACTAGGAAGAGGATGAGGTACTCATCATGTGAGAGAAGTAGGAAAGGGAAGGTTGAACCTTTAAACACAGAATATATACTAAAAAAGCCTGAGAAGAGAGAAGAGGAACAAGAAGAAAAATAAGAGCATAACAGGAAGGAGGATGAGTTACTTGAGAAGAAACTTGTAGAAGAAGAAGAGAGGAGACAGATAGAGGAAGAAAAACAAAGGCAATATCAGGAGGAGGAAACAACACAAAGGCTAGAGGAAGAACATTTGACTCATGAAATAGAGGAGAAATATGAGGAAGAAGACACCATACAACTAATGGATGATCAGTCAAGTACTCCATGTGAACAACCACTCACATGAGGTCATCTTCCATTTAGAGATATGTGGTTTACACCTCCTTCGACATACCGTGTCATTGATGTATGCAACATAACATTTGATCAATTGAAAAAGAGAATCGTGTAGCAAAGGTATAGATATTTCCCACGGGATCCTCAGAACCAATCTAAGTAGCGACATAAAAGGTGATCACCTCCAACACCAGAAGAAATCTGAGGGAATTTATGGCAGAAAATGTTGCGTTCACTACAACAATATAGGAAAACTTTGAGCACTTTCTCAATAAGAATGGCAGGTTGAGAAGAGAATTGCGATGAAGAAAAAGTATAGAATCTTGCAATAGAGAACCGATGACTTGCATCACAAAACTTTAGTTCCACACAGTGGCAGTCAATGATGTTAGAAGAACTAGGACGAATGGAGGATACCATGAGACGACTATATGATGAGATGATATTGATACAATAGGTAATGGCCCCTCTCATTGACATTCAAAAGAATGCACAATAAGTAGTGAAACTCTTGAAGATAACATCTAGAGAAGTTGACCAGATGCAGGAGTGGACTGTCAAATATCCAGATGCTCCGCAACACTTGGAAACTAAGGATAGTATTTCCACAAAGACTTACAGAGTACACTTGAGAGTCAACCTACAAAACTACTCAAATCTTGCAGCTCATTTGGTTAACACCATGACTTCCTACAACCAATTGCATAATGGGTTTGAATCTTACACAAAAGCATGTGATTCCCTCCATTGGATCTCTAGAAGTAATCAAAGACTGGGAGGTCATCTTTCTGGAGATTAGGGATTGCATTGAACAAATAGAGAAAGTAACAGAACAGGAAGGCTTGAAGGTGACCAAAGATGTTATTCAACAATATGCCTTTGCACCAGTGAAAGTGCACATGAAGCTTTCATGGTTGTGGAAAAATGTTTAATCAAAGTCCAAGAACATAATGTCAGAATCATTGGAGATGAAGGCTTGCAAAAAAGGGGAATTTCTAGATTAGAACAAAGCCTGATCATAAAGGATTTCATAGCATGGCACACTTACATCACAAATGAACTCCATGAAGAAGCACATGATCTGTCCATTTGATGAGTTTTGTCTTTTAGCAATTCTTTCTTATTAGGCCACCATCTCACGTGTAAATTGTCTTATGTAATAAATGTTATATAATGAAGTTCAAGGGACGCAAGTGGAATATGAATGACCACACCTTGGAATGTAATGAGTCATGATAGAATATGAATAGTCATAGAAGTTAAAGAGTCATGAGGAAGCTCAAAATTCATTATGTTTGTTATAAATAAGTATCCCAAACTCAAAGAAAGGGGGGATTTTTGGGACCAACCTCTTAGGAGTGATAGAGTTAGATTCTCTTGTACTACATAGGAGATATATTATTCTTTGTAGAGGCA
Organism: Pinus taeda; assembly: GCA_000404065.3. Taxonomy (NCBI): domain Eukaryota; kingdom Viridiplantae; phylum Streptophyta; class Pinopsida; order Pinales; family Pinaceae; genus Pinus; species Pinus taeda. Next base: position 60,189 of record APFE030721865.1, on the reverse strand, counting down.
AGTTGTGGCTTCCTCTTCCACTATTAGATACAATGATTCACTCATGTAATAGTGTACCTAGGATATTATGCTTATAATCTGTAGCTCATTGAGCTGACATTCCTTCATAATGTATCATGTATATAGTTGGACTATCCTAGTTATGTGTATTGTATATGTTACTATATTTACATGCTAGGCTAATGAAATACTTTGTTGCTTAATTATGGATGTTATTGAATGAATGTTGTAATGATTTAACAATTGTTGTTTATTATGTGGACTAATATGCAGGTACTCAACAAGTCCTTCTCTCTACCTCGGGCCCCCCTTTAGGATAGTACTATTACTTTTCTAACTGGCGACTCATTTATGTCTCCACCCACGTAAGTATTCCTAGTATACCTTACATTGGGTGTATCACAAAGCTCATAGTCTTTCTTACCCAAAATGTTGTGTTGATCCAGGTGGACATTGGTGGCCACCTGCCTATTCCACCTAGACCCCCATTCAGTTTCATCTATTTCCTTAATTGTAGCACAATTTATTATTTTTAGCAGTTTTTCGTGTCCTGAATTTCCGGAGCCGTTTTGAGGCCCTAAACGACATTTTTGGCAAAATTACTTCGTTGTTTCTTATAGCAATCATGTCGACAATTGTAGTCCTCAGAAAGATATTTCTAACAAGGTATCATACATGTTGACACCTAATTATAGGGATTGGGTGAACAACTGTAATTAGTGTAAATAAATAATAGAGGAAATGGAGAGTCATCGGGAGATGAAACTGAATAGTCACTCCCTCTTGTATATAATAATGAACAACCAAAATGAATAATATGATTTCATTTGAGGAGTTACCTCCTGGCTTGACATGGTATCAGAGCCAACTCTATCTTTGGCATTACAATTTTCCCTTGTAACTCCCTCCTGGCCTATGTTCTGCCTATTTTGCCGAACTGACACCTTTGTCATGCTCCAGAGGCCTAAATAGTGCACTGTCATATGCATTTTATATTTTTGACAATATGAGCCCTGTGGCGAATATGAGAGAATAGTCGAGGGATTCTACATCTTCCCACCCACCGAATAATGGCATCGCCATTCTTGGTCCTCCAGACATATAAGTCGCTCCTCCGCCCTGCTGCCCAACATTTCCTCTGCTTTACATAACGTTGCTCCTTCCAAGTACCAAAGCCTTTGTGGCTCTTCTGATTTATAAATCATTGTTAATGAGTTTGATAATGTGCAACGTTAAAAAAATAAATTCCAGTCTCAGGCACAAACTTCGCATACAACACCCTATGCACTGTCGACTACTCAACCCACGGTTTTTGTTGTGTGGTATCATGGTTTTTGTTGTGTGGAATGCTTGGTATGATATTAACGCTATTGGAATCTTATTAACGTTGTCCCCATATACCATATGCGATTTTATACTAAGTGCCTCCCTTATATATGTTCTCGACTAGACTCGAATACCACTAAGCTAATAAGCTCCATACTCCCACTCAATTAATACGCTCCATACTCTCGTAAAACAGTTGTATATCTGATGTCTTAAACAACGCACCGGTCATACGTTGACTCCTTGGTATCATATATGCCCTCCACCATATAATTCTTCCCACAAATAACACCTCCATAAATGTTGCTCCATATCCACACATATACGTAGCGTTGGCTCTCCCCAGCAATGTTCACACAGTGCAACAGTTATCCTATGCATTGTTGCCCTCCATCATGCCTATCTATCTGCTCTCATATTCTTATGGTAATACTCCTCTATTTGCATTAAGATTGGATGCTTTTCGTTGATTTGGTACGTTGCAGGAGCTTTCTAGCTGGAGGTTTCGTGGTTCTCTGAAGATCTGTCCTATATATTAGAGTGCAATTGTTTTTTAAAAATTTTGCACTAGAACTGTGTTTTTCTCCACCAAAAATACAATTTTATACATTGGCAATAGAAGTATATTTTTTTTACAGTTCACATTTTTTTAAGATGCACTCATTAATATCTATTGGGGGAGTGGTCCTCAATGGGAAGGAAAATTATCATGAGTGGTCTCAGAAAATCAAACACACTCTCATTTTTAATGAGATGTGGAAAGGAGTGTATGTTGGAGACAGAGACAAAGAGCCAAAACAACATACCTCAGAAAAGGAATTTTCCATTTGGGAAAAGAAGAACAACAAGGCTTATGCATTGATTGCGGCATCAGTAAATGAAGAGGTGAGTCACCATATGTTTCCATTTCCAAATTCTTTCGAAGCCTTACAAAAATTGAAGGAACTCTATGACTCACACTCTACACTTTAAGTTATTCAACTCATGATTAAATTTTTCACCCTTGAATTACAAAATGATGATCCTCTTGCTCTTGCATCAGAGGTAAAATCTATTATGCATGATATCAAAGTCAGTAATGTTGAACTGGACATTCCTCTGATAGCTTTTCTCAAGGCACTTTATCCCACTTGCTCAAATTATCTTGAGTCATTGCAAGCAAATGCAAACCTCAAAGATATTAACTTTGAGTCCCTTGTGAAAAAAATTGCTGAAAGAGAGAAAGCTTTTGGGAAGAAGACAACTCCTCAGTCTTCTGAAGAGGTTGTGTGTCTCACACATAGAGAGAAGAATCTTGCTCAAAATTCTTCTAGAGAAAGAGGTGGTCGAAGAGGAAGAGGAAGAAATTTCAGAGGTAGGGCAGGCAGACATTCTCAAGGAGAAAAGTTAGATATGCATTGCATACGCTGCAAAAGAGATGGATCACATGATGCATCCACATGCAAGTTGCCTTGGGACAGAATTGAGTAGGAAAGAAACTAACCCAAAGGTAAAACTAATGACAAAGAGAAAGGTAAAGCACTTGAATTCAATCACTATGTTGTGGCACATAGTAATATTGGAGTAAATGAAGACTTACTTAATGCTTCACTTGCTTCTTGGAAAAATGGTTGGTTGCTTGATTCGGGAGCAACTTGCCACATGACTTTTAGAAGGGATTTTTTTGAATAATTTACTGACAAAGTTGATGGAGCAGTATACTTTGCAGACAAATCAAAACTCGAGCCATCAGGGCTTGGCACAATTAGGCTTAAATTGCCTGGTCTTCTAGACTTTCTTCTACATCATGTTTTATATCTCCCACAACTGAGGAGAAACTTTCTATTCTTGGTCCACATCTGCCAGCAAGGACACTCCATTCATATGTTTGATAGCAAGCTTGAGGTGAGAAAAGCATGAGACCACTCACTTGTCATGATGGGGATAGAAGAAGAAAGGCTTCTCAAGCTGCAGGGTACCTCTGCTCATGCACAAAATTTCTCATACAATTATCATTATGAAGAAGGTATATTTCCAGCAAGTTTATTGTGGCATGCTATATTTGTACACTTAAACTATTACAACCTCCGCTTGTTGAAGTGGTGTTACTGGTTTTCCTACAATTCCTAGGAAACTTAAGCAATGTGATGCTTGCATTCTAGGAAAGCATAGCAAACAGTGTTTTCATGATTCACATTCCAGAGCACATAGAAAAATTGAAATCATTCATTTAGATCTATGTGGTCCAATTCCTGTTCCTTCTACAAATGGAAATAAATATATGATGACATTTATTGGTGACTACACCAAAATGTGTTGGGTTTATTTATTGAAGAATGAATTTGATGCTTTTCAAACATTCAAGAACTTTCATACATGGATTGAAAATGAGGGACAATCTCATATTGGCTTTATTCATAGTGATAATGGAAAATAATACACTTAAATGAATTTGAAAACTATCTTCATGAACATGGGATCAAACATCAAACCACTGTGCCTTATAATCGCCAACGGAAAGGAGTAGCTGAAAGAATGAATAGGACAATCTTATATATGGTGCACTCCATGCTGTTTTTCAAAAATGTAAAATTGATGTTTTGGGATGATGCAATTCTATGTTTTGTATATGTAAAGAATAGATGTCCATCTAATGCTATTAGAAATAAGACTCCTTATGAAATGTGGTATGGGCACATTCCTTCGGTAAAGCATCTCAGGGTCTTTGGTTCCACATGTTATGCCTTGATACCAAAGGTAATAGAAACAAACTTGGTGCAAGAAGTCATAAGTGTATCTTCTTGGGGTATTCAAACACCTCCAAAGCATACTGTCTCTATGATGAAGTCAATAAAAAGTTTGTTGTATCTAGAGATGTAATATTTCTTGAATCATACAAAACTGACAATGTTGTTGAGCGGCAACTTGATCGCTTGGATAGATTCGCAAATGAAAAATCATTTCAATAATTTGATAATCAGATTCCACATCTTGAAGGGAGGATTCCTATACTGGATCAACCTGCAAAATCTTCTTTTGAGGTACTATATCCCTCGCATGAAACTCCAACAACAGATGATACTTTGAGTGATGTGACTGACAGAATTGGGAGACTCAATCTTGATTTAGTCCCGACTCAATCAACAGAGCAGCCTAGACCATCTCAGAAAGGTCCCCTAAAGTGGCTGACAAAGACACTTGAAAGTGTTCATCCTAATGAGGTTGGAAAGACAGGAACTAGAAATTCAACCTGACGAAATGGAGGTGATGTAGATGACTTTGTTCACCTATTGATATGGATGTTTCTTATGATTGTGAATTGAATTTGTCTACAGAATTTGAACCAACTTCCTTCAAAGAATCTGCTTCCCATGATGAATGGAAAGAAGCAATACAAAAGGAGTATGATGCCTTGATAAATAATGACACTTGGAAGCTGGTTAATCCTCCGTTAGGAACCAAACCAATTGACTGCAAGTGGGTCTACAAGAACAAGTATAAAGTTGATGGCTCACTTGATAAGCACAAAGCCAGGCTTGTGGAAAAAGGTTTTGCACAGAAGGAATGGATCGATTATGAGGAGACTCTTTCCCCCACACCAAAATGGGCTACCATCCGAACACTCTTTTCCCTAGCAGCTTAGAACGGTTGGAAAGTCCATCAAATGGATGAAAAACCTACTTTCTTGAATGGAGATCTAAAAGAGAATGTTTTTATGTCCCAACCTAAGGATTTGTTGTGAAATGACATGAACATAAAGTATGAAAACTTGTGAAATCCTTGTATGGCCTCAAACAAGCACCGCGAGCCTCATATGAAAAACTAACTGAGCATCTTTTGAAACTCAATTTCAAACATTATGATCTTGATGATGAAACTTTGTTTGTTAAGAAGGTTGGAAAAATAGTTGTATATCTTGTGGTATATGTAGGTGATTTTTTGATGACAAGGAAAAGTAAGAGCTACATTGCATCCATAAAGAAAGAATTGATGAAAGGTTTTAAAATGAATGATTTGGGCTATGTTCATTACTATCTTGGTATTGAACTAACTTAACATCTGAAGTCCATATTCCTTTCTCAAAATAAGTACATTGGAGATCTTTTGAATAGGTTTGGCATGACTAAATGCAATCCTTTGACTACTCCAATGGAACAAAACTTAAAGCTCACATCCATTGAAGGAAACGAATTTGAGGATGCAACAAAGTATAGACAGCTTGTAGGAAGTCTCAACTACCTTACTATTACTAGACCAGACATTTCGTTTGTTGTTGGAATCCTCTCCAGGTTTTATGTAAAATCATTGTGAGGGACATTGGTCTACTGCAAAAAGAGTTCTAAAGTACTTGAAGGAAACTCAAGACTTTGGACTCAAGTATACACAGGTGGGTGACTTCAACTTGATTGGATACTCTGATTCAGACTTTGATGGAGATAAAGAAACTGGGGTATCTACTTAAGATTATGCTATGAGTCTTGGATCAAGAGCTGTCTCCTGGAGATCACAAAAACAATCAGTTCCAGAAGATTCCACAACAGAGGCAAATATGTGGTAACAGCTGAGGCAACAAAAGAAATTGTGTGGCTTAGGAAAATTCTGGAAGATTTGTAGGCAAAACAAGTAAAATCGACTCCACTCATAATTGATAATACCTCGGCAATAAAGTTGGCCAAGAACCCAAAGTTCCATGATCAAATGAAGCACATCAATACAAAATATCACTTGATTCGACATCTTGTTGAGGCCAAAACAATCCATCTTCGTCATTGTTCCACTAATGAGTAGATTGCAGACATATTGACCAAATCACTTAGAAGAGAAAAGCTTGAAAGATTAAGAATGATGCTTTGACTCACCAACATCCCTTCAGATTAAGGGGGGAATTTTGACACCTAATATAGGGATTGGGTGAACAACTATAATTAGTGTAAATAAATAATAGAGGAAATGGAGAGTCGTCAGGAGATAAAACTAAATAGTCACTCCCTCTTGTATATAATAATGAACAACCTAAATGAATAATACAATTTCATTTGAGGAGTTACCTCCTAGCCTGACAATACGCATCGAACTGAGATAATATGACCAAGTTATGACCCCGAGAAGTTGGTTGCCCAACTAATCCCAACGGGACCCATATACTCTTGGTGTTAAATCTCCTCGGGTTAGGGTTTTGGTTGTTTAGGGTTTTCCCTTATTGTTCAATAATAAAAAGGACCTTGTGCCTCATTGTAACTCAATTCGGAGGCATGTAGACACCACATCTCTTCTTAGAGATAACCTACCATCGCCCAAGCTATCTTATTTCCATTCCGTTTGTAAGCATAGTTCAATATTTTTCCATTAATGAAATGAAGTGTTTTTCTGTTGCATCTATATGTTTATGATTATATATGTAAGTTGTTGCATTCCTGTTTAAGTTCAGATGAGATCATGTGTTCTCTTATGTCTGATTGTGATCAAAGCATATCCTGGAAAACCATCCAACGGTGGTTGGTCATATGACTGAATGGGACTGCTACACCAAACAGTGTGAGGTCTAATTGGGAATTTACATCGGGGAGATCCTCTTGCAATGTTGGCGGAATCCAAAACCATCAACAGAGCCAAATAAGTATGCTTTTGAGTTTCCAAGTCTCTTCTCTTTCTAATAGGATCCTCCTTTTTGATGCCTCTAACTCCAAAATCCTTTTCTTTGACTCCTCATAATCATAACCACCCCCTCCAACATCCTCCATCAAACATAATTATTCCTCCACGTGACTCAAAATTTCCTCATCCATTAGTTTCTTTTGAATAGACCTTTGGATGGATGCCTCTTTTACCCTCTTCATATTTTCAAGGAATTGTGCTGCTATAGGAACCCCCAAATTAGGATTGAAAGGAATCCAAGAATCCCTCACCAAGGAATGGCAAGGCTCATCTTTGAGGAAGGTTGAATTGAACTTGGAGGGACTAGTTAGTTTATGAGTACCTCATTTCAGTGATAGGAGAATAGGAAGGTTGTCAGATGCCCTATTTGACCCGATCCTTTACCTAAATAAGGGAATTTTAACCAATGGTGATTCATTCAAAACAAATTGTCAATGTGTTTGGCTATCATGGCATCTCCAGCTCTATTGTTATGCCAAGTAGGTTTGAATTTGATTAAATCAACATCTAACAGCTTACAGGCCACTAGAAGGTGAGTAAATTAATCCAAGAGAGCATCAAACCTTGCAATTGTCCCTTATACCTTTGATCCCCCAATCGAAAAATTTAGATCTCCACCAATCACCATATTATCCATATTCATAAAGGATACCTTCATGAGGTCGTCCAAGAAAGGGGCCTTATTTTAATAGGGGCCATAGATATTAACTAGAAGCTCCAGGCCCAATTGAATAGAGGAAATATCCACCCCCAGTTTCAAGTCCAATCCCCAATAGCTAGGGACTTTGATTGATTTTATGTTGAAAATCATTGCCAAACTACCAAATTTTCCTCTAGCATCCAAACCAGAAATGACCACCCTAGTAGGATGGTTTGCCTGGAATGTGAGATTAGATCACCATCCCCCAGATTTCCTAAAGGAAAATAATATCCAAACACTCAAATTCTATCATTTCATGGTTAGTTTTTTGGATGGGCTAGCCAACCCACAATAATTGAAGGATCGCACTATCTTAGAGAGAAATAAACTGGGACTTGCATCTCTCTAAGTGCCTCAATGATTAGTTTTTATTTCCCTTCAACAACATCCCTACGAGCCCTTTGTTAGGCCTTTGAGAGATTAGATTTTCTCCCCTATGACTTACCACCGACTTTAATTAGAGATGAAATCCACAAAGCCCCATATCATGAACTAGGGAGACACTTGGAAGATTTGGAATGAAGATTATAATGGGGGGAGGAGATAGATGACTCTCCCCCATCAGACATCGAGGAAATTCTGGGGGAGGAACCAATGAACCAAACTGCTAGAAAAGGGCAAAGGATAGGCCCCATCAGGGTCATAGAGGCTTTTTCTATGCCAAGTAACATGAAAAGGGAAGGAGGAACAAGACCCATAATTAAATTGTCAAAGGAAGAAATTAAAGTAGAAACAACGGGGGGGAAAGCGGATTCTTAGGAAAGGACAAAGCCTGAGAAGGAAATGTGAAACCTGCTTGCAAACCCTCCTTCGGTGCTACAACTTAAGTTGTTTTAACTGCACCTTGTCTCACAACAAGCCCATCACCATTATGGAAATTACCAACCCTTTGTGCGCTTGTGGGCCAGGCAGGCTCCATAACTTTTGCTTCTAATACTTGATTCTAACCCAATCTGAAGTCCTTGGTGGGTTTCTTTCCTTCAAAGGAAAACAAACAATCCTTCATTGCCTGGCCATATTTGTGACAACAATGGCATCAAAATAGGATCCCCTCATAGTCCATGTAATGAGTAAATCCACTTCAACAAAGATCCATTTTCTCCTCCAAACCATCCCTAGGGTCGAGGAGCACCATACTCGTCATTGGTAGGATTCTAGTGGAGGAAAGCATCATATCGACCTCTAAGAATTCATAAAAATGGTTCTGGATTGCCTTGAAAACATCCATTGACCAAAATTGGGGTGTTGGTCATAGAGCCAAGCCCAAATTGGAGCCCTATCCAATCTCTCCCTCCCTGCTCGCATCAAATAAAGGGCTCCATGATTTCATCAAAATTGGGGAGAAATCAACACACTAAATCTTCAATAATAAGTATTTTGATATTTATTATAAATTGATAAATATAAAATTTTAATTGACATTTAAATTAGATGAGTGTGTACACTAAATGACCTAATAATTTAACGTTGTTGCTGCAAATGCATGCACCATTAAAGATATAGTGCAAAATTTGGAAGATGTTGAACACCTCTTCATGAACTATCTGATTTCCACAAAAAATTGGTTTTTGGTCCTGAGTGTATTCCAAATTGTGGAGGATTGGAAGCATAATACATTGTTGACATGTTTTAAGCATCGGTTTTAGACACAAGAAGTTTTTGGTACCCTGCCTTTTTTCATCATTTGGGGTATATGGTGCTGCAAGAACCTTATCATTTTTTTAAATAAGCATTCTGATATTAGATACACTGTTATGGGGGATTGTTTCTCATTTTTCTAAGACAAGCGGGTCATATTGAAGGACATTTGAAATGAATATCCATTGGGATTCTTAAATGGGGCATGTAAATCTGGACTGTGTGGATGTGGTATCCTCATTGCTACTGAACCTGATAAGTTTTATCACTTTTGGTAGGAGGGTGGTTCAAGTTCCAACAATAGAGCATAAATCATCATCGCACTATGGGGGCTGCTATTCACTGCTAGTTGGCTCAACATTTCCAATCTGCATATTTTCGGGGACTCCAAAAGATGCATTGATTGGATAAAGGGATCGTCATGTTTCCAAAGTCATCTTCTGACCTATTGGATGAAGCTCATTAGTATCTTGATCAATTCATTTCAGCGCATTGATTTCAGCCATATATATAGGGAGAAAAACCTCATCCTTGACATACTCTCCAAAAGAGGCATTTCAGCACCTCATGGAGTTATACATTATGCTGTATACAACAAGGACTCCAGATTTGATTTTGGCTCTATTCCAATCTCTTAGATAAGACTAGCATATTTCTCTTGCTTTTTTCTTTCTTGTTTTTTTGGTATCAAAGCTCTTCTAAACAATGGATGAAATTTTAGCGAGTGGATGATAGCACAACAGTCCTCTATGTTTTTACTTTCTGTAGAGTTTTTTGCTGTTAAGTTTAATACTATATATGCTGAGACGGAATCATGTAATTGTACTTTTCTTTACTAATATCATATAAGGCTTTTTTTTCTCGACTGAAAAAAATACATGATTTATTAGAAATTTAAATGCGGACAACAAATAATTGAGTGCAAAGACATGATTTATTAGACATTTAAATACGAATAACTAATAATTGAACGATGCCGCGGAAGATATCATGCTGCAAATGCATTCGTCATTAGAAATATAGATCTAATACATGATTCATTAGAAATTTAAATATGAAGAAGAAACTAGAGCATAGTGGATTTATTAGAAATTTAAATAACATGAGGAAGATAGTGCAAATAAATGAGTTATTAGAAATTTAAATAGGAAGAAGAAACTATAGGATTGCCAACCCGATCAGCGTGCTTGCCCAACATTGCGCGTATTCATAACGTTTTGGGCTACCAAAACCGCTTTTACGAGAGCTATGCTATTCTATAGTTACAGCTATCGTCGGAAGGCATAGCCAAGTGAAGAAGGTGATATCTAATAAAGAAGGACTAGTAATTTGAATATACACATAAAACTGACGGCGGAAATTCGATTAACTCATTTATTCCAACAACGCTTGCAGAGCCTTCGCTATGCCGTTCACTGTTAAATCGCATCCCTCTTCCATCTATGAGAAACAAACAGTAGAATAAACATAGTTAATAAACCCCGACTCTGGTACTCATCTGGTAAAACAATACGTTCATTGTGTATAAGTTCTGGACATGGGAGTACCTCAGCATTAAATGTCAAGTCAAAGGTAGTTTCAGAAAATGAGAGAACGCTTGCATTCACCACTGTGAGATGGAGTTTTAGGAGCTCTGCAAGGAATTGCAACAGCAACCCATTCCTCTTCTCGCAGTGGACATGGATAAGAACATTTCTCTGAACAACACGAATCTCAATCTGGGGACTCAGCACTCCTGCAACACATTTTTCCGAGGATGATGAATTCTTGATCTCGGACGAATCTTGGTAGGCTGCATCGTCATCATAGTTACAGAGCTCCTCCTTTAGATACACAACTGACTGAACAGTATCTTTGGGAGCCTGCTCTTCGAGTGCCTTGATCCTATCCTGCAGTTGCTTCACATACTTTATCGCATCGCCAAGCACTGAGGCTTTGTCCATCTGCAGTAATTTACCCAATTAGATCCTGACAACATACTGATAGACATATCTTTAAGATGATGAGAAAAATAGAGAAATATACTGCTAAATGTTCTCTACCATGTGAAAACGATAATTGTAACCCTAAATGACTAAAGCTCCCTAATAACCCCGATTTAACGTAAACTTTAAGATATATCAACGCTAACGAATTCAGGTGCCTTTTATGTACTGACTTGCACAAATTATGGGCTTAGGTAAAAGAGTATTAAAATATCTAAGAATCAGATTGTAAGGCTAAACAATCTTTTTACTCACAGATCACCAGATGAAAAAAAAGAAAAATACACTTCAGTGCTTGATATTAAGAAATCTCAGGATTAAGAACTAAGAGATCACGAGAGGAAGAACAAAGAGAAACACACTTTATTGCTTGATACTAAAAGATCACAAGCGAAACCCACCTTATTGGTTTAAAAAAACTAATAAAAACACTTCATTGCTCGAAAAAATGAACTATACGTAAACTTAATTTATAATAACAATAAGATAACTAAAAGATAAAACTGACCATGCAGCTTATAAGATGGCTACCTAAAATTGCAAATTTCAATATTTATTGGAACTATAACGGTAGGGTTAAAGCTAATAGAAAACTACCTTCTTGAGGCCAGGAACAATGGCAGAAAGAGCAATGAATCTCTGGCTCAGTTTCTCGCGACGTTTCCTTTCAGCCATTATGTGGTCTTGACTAGTTCCCGAAGCGCCTTTCTTTGGTACTTGGTTGGACTGCCTGTGTCGATTTCCCGTGGCAACGTTTGATCGAGAAAAATGACTTGAGGAATCATTAATGGCCGAATCCATATCAGAGCGGCTAATATCTGAGATCCTACAATGATCATGTTCTCCACAGGCAACGATTTCAGCTTGCATGGCTGGAGTAGTCGGGGCCACGTTCTCGTATGTCTCGTCGCCTTTTACTTTGAAGAAGCTTGTGAAGTAGTTCTCAAGATGGTTGTGTTGTAGGTTGTGCTGAGAATTTCGAAAATAAATAGGAGACGTGGGAACCTCGGTGGAGAGTGTAGGAAACAAGGAATCCTGTGATTTATTTGACTTTGGTTGTTTCGTAGGTCGTTCATAGCCCACATATCTTGGGGATGGCCTTACTCCCAAACAGGAAACTTTAGCTGGAAGCTTCACATTGGTCGGATAGCCCGTCAAGGAGGCGTCCGCTTCATATCCTAAATCACTCTGATACCGTATCAATTCCTTCAGTTGTTCCACTGTTGGTACTGGTAATTCGCTATTGCGCAGTCCTGGAAGAGCATGATCTTCCGTCCCCTAAAAAATCAATAAAGATATATGTTAACTGTGATAATGAATACTTCTCGCTTTTTGCACTTACGACGAAACTAATTAATAGCAGTGGCCAAAGGGTATTCCTTTTGGGAATATAACGGTATTAATACGTATAAGAATGCATTAATACAATTAGGAATACATATTAATAGATATAATGAGTATATTATCTTCTAAGTATAGTATAACTTGTCATATATACTATGTTAATATGATCATGGAGCTTAAAACTATACTATTTTATAGTATTTATTATGTGTATGGAGTATTGTTGTATAACTGTTTCTATGTTATTTAATATGGGTATGGAGTATTGCTCTAAAATTATTTTTGGTCAAGGTTGGTTTTGCTAAAGGTTTAAGAGTGAGAGGAGGTATTGCAAGCTGAAATTTTACTTTTATATAAATTAGTAGAGATTTACTTTTCCTTATGGTCAAGGTTGGTTTTGCTAAAGGTTTAAGAGTGAGAGGAGGTATTGCAGGCTGAAATTTTACTTTTATATAAATTAGTAGAGATTTACTTTTCCTTAAATATAATATCTATTTTTAAGGTCACAGCCAAGTCAGACACTGAGACCTCTTGTTTGTGGGAAAAGGGACCCACTATTTCACTGTTAAGTCTAGTATACATATTCTACCCCTTTGGTTTTTGAACTTGTGACCTCTTAAGAGGAAACACATGCTCTTAACCATTAGGCCCACTCTTATAGATCTATCCTGATAATGAACCACATTGAATGAAACGTGGATTCTAACAACTATGATACCGTGATTTTTGAACTTGTGACTTCTTAGGAGGAAACACATGCTCTTAACCATTAGGCCCACTCTTATAGATCTATCCTGATAATGAACCACATTGGATGAAACTTGGATTCTAACAACTATGATACGGTAATTACCGGAAAAAACTTTACACGTGCAATAACAAAAACTTCTAAATGATAACTAAATTATAATAAATTTTCCTACCATGTTTAGAATATACTATTTAATGTATTAAAATCAATCAATTGCATCAAAATGGTTACTATATAGTGTAACACTGTTGAGTGTTCCGTGAATAATGTTTCTTTCATAAATTCAAAGCCATGACTTCTTTTCAAGTTAGGAATGAATGAAAGACAGAACCACTTATACCTGTTCTGGACACCACTGTGCGGATGACATTTCCATCTTTCAGTTGCTTTGCAGAATCCTTATTAACCAGCAAGTACATTCAGCTTGCCCAAGCTGCAGAAAACCATAACGGTAAAGTCAGGAAAAACGTGGTGTGATATGATAGAAAACTCACACCTCTTATAATCCAAGTAAGAAAAGACTTTTGTAATCTCGATGACTGTGTAGAATATGTGAATAGGAAAGAAAATTTGAACCAAGGACTTCCCAAAGCGTGTAAGTTTCTGAATAATGCACACTTTGAGCATAACTATATCTCATACCTGAACACTTACGCTATCGCCATTGACAAATTGTGATAATTCTGGAGTGTTTCCAATACACATTACTTCGTCTGAGCGCTTCTTCTCTATTTGAAGAGAATGAGGTCTGCATCTATTCTCTTCTCGTCTGTGTGAAGAGGATGCGGATAAAAAAGTGCGGTTGTAGAGATAATCAGGACCACATGGATTCCTGTGGCACAGGACTGATGACGAGTACGGTAATATGATGCGATGCACACGACAAAAACATGCCGATAATAATTATTATGAGTACGACCACATTGAACGTGGCTTCTGTATGGTCATACGCAGTGAAAACGACTAGACGGAAGAGAAGGTCTGTCCATGCTCGTAGGAAGTGAAACAGTTAAAATAGTTCAAAATAATAATGCGTTATGTATGAAAACGTGAGAACAGACGAAATCTCGCTGTAAACTTCTCATTTAGTTTCTGAATTTCTAAATCAATTGCTTTATGATCAGTGAACGAACGAGCTTTGAAATCAGGCGATTGACATTTACAGTTCTTTAATCGGAGATCAGCCCAAATAGAAGAGTTGGATAATCACGTAACTGGATGTACATTTTGAATAAGTTTAGGTGGTTGAATGTGTTTATACATTTAGGTTAAAATATAAGTTTAGGTGGTTGAATGTGTTTATATATTTAGGTTAAAATTTATTATATATAGTTATTTAAGTGGGTTTAATGATTAAGGGTATATGTTTAATATATTAAAAAATAAAAATATTTAGTAAACTTAATAATCTTTAGATAAATCTTTCAATCTCACAAACAAAAAATCTCAAACACCAATTTAATATCTACATTTACCATAATCTAAAATAATATTATATCTTTGAAAATCTTTAAAAAATTTCCTATCCTTTTTAAAATAATACGCCTTATAAAGTTTTACAAATTTTCTTATCTTATTAAAAATAATATATCTATGGAATATTATTACATATAAATACACTACCAACTTTAAGTAAGAAAACAATAAACAAATAAGGATCATCTAAAGGCACTATTACTCTTGCAACTGCTTGGATATCTGAGGATGAGGAAGAGTTTTTCCACACTATTCTGACAACTGGTTGGATATCTGATCACATGGAAGATTTTTCCTGTGCTATGGCCATAATTATTCATGTGAAATGATAATATATGTTCGGACAGTAGGAGAAGAATTATGTAAAAGTACTTTTTTTTTCCGGCAGCAATACAACGTAAAATTTCGCAGAAACTTCGAACAGCAAGGTATCAGTAATGAGGAGGTAATGATGTATTTCAGAAAGGAAGAAAAGAAGTGTGAATTAACGTTGATACCCAGTCACACTATACTGTGATTAATACCAGAACTTAATGAAGAGTGGTAAAGGAGGGTATCATTATTGCTATATAATCCGCATAAATTTATCTTAATTTAGAGTTATTTTGGGGTGCAAAATTATTTTAAATTTTATGCCCAATGTTCTATAGATTCCCATTAAAATGAATCTGTGCTGATTTATCTTTATATACTTTGAGTATATCATTTATATGTATATAAAAAAAAAATTTAGACATTTTATATTATTAAAAAATTTAATCATATTTTTCAATTAATTTTTTTGATATATTATTTAAAAACATGTTTCTGCTTATTTATATATGATATTTGTTTTGTCTATTTATCTATATAATTAATACCAAAATGCTTTTATTTATGATTTATTTTTTTAATATTTATATTTTATTCTATATTAAAAATAAAATAAATATTTTTATAAAATTATACATCTGATTTTTTTTCATTCAATTATAAATATATATATATTATAATATATAATATATTATATATTACACACACGAATTAAATGTTTAGTTAAAATAGGCTCTTACATATTTTACTTACATAAAATAAAATATATAAATATATAAGAACTCAATATTGAAATATATTTATTAATTAGGATATTCAAATATCTTATTTATAGTTTGCATAAGAATATTTTGGAAAAATAGAAGAATCACATGTCTTGATTTTAATGGAAAGTGAAAATATAATTTTTTTTTCTACTTTTCATTACATTATATAAAATTGATAACATTGAAATATTTTATTTATTCTTGAAAGTGACATACACAATAGATGTGAATGTGCATCTCATTCATATTGAATTGTAATATTAACAATGTTTTTAACTAACACTCACAAATATGTACCTTTTTTTGTTTTGTTTAAGACATGTGAACTGTAAGTTGAGCACATAAGGAATTACACATTTAACTCATACTAAGTTGTAAAATGAGTCTCTTCTAAACAATTCAAAAATGAATGTGAACACACTTAGACATACCATTGATGTTTTATAATGACTTTAATTAAAACTAACCAAATATGTATATCTATTTTCATTTTTATTAGAGATAACATTGGTTTTTATTTGGTAACTAGCACACACTTATCAATTAATCAAAACACTAACTTCACGATAGATCTTACATTCCCACACACTTATCAATTAATCAAAACACTAACTTCGGGATAGATCTTACATTCGCAAGATTAAAATATTTCATAAAAAAATAACAAATCTATACCTTTATTTTAAATGATTGTTATGCTTAGTGCCAAAAATAATTAATATATGAGTCGAGCATATATGCATTTAAAAAAGATATGTAACAAGATTCTCAACCATGGGCATTCCCTTGTCCTTTATTATGTATATTCTCAACCTATAAATAAGTCTATTTAACCTATAGTAGGATTTAACTTCCATGAAATATTTAGAATACAAATCAAAGATTAACATTTATTTTCAAAATAGTTATATTTTTTTCCTTTCTGATTTAATTGATTAATTTAATAAATATCATATAAACAACTCTTATATGAAATGAGTTACAATTTTATTTTTTTAAAAGTATAGTTTTAGTAAATCATGATATTATAATAACATATTTAAAATTAAAAATTTCCATAATAAAAAATTTAATAAATATTTATAATTAATATTTTATTACATAATTTATTTAAATATATAAATATATAATTATATATATTTTTTTATAATGATAATATCAAATAATAACACCTTAGTTAAATTTTATAAATTTTAAAGCATTAAATATATGATAAACAATTGTTAAATATATCATAAATACTTGTTTGGATGGGGTCATAGCTAGCTTGCATGCAACTGCAGCGGGTTTGATTTTCTTTCATTCTTCCAATGCTTTAAGGTCGAAACCAGAAGTAGAGAATTTCGGGACAGAACACTCAAGTGGAGCTACATCGAAAATCTTCGATGTGATGGCGAAGAAATTCTCATTCAAAGAAAATTTGGACACTCGCAAACAATATTGAGAATGTGCTGGCATTTGGCCGGCTCCTAATATATTTGTGAAATGTTCGATATAGATGCCATAGCTGGTCTTCCATGCCTAATGGGCATATGTTTATTTTATTTTATTTGAGGTTTCAAGTTGTTTTTATTTTTAATAATATTTAAAATAATTTTTTTTAAAAGCAGAATCCAATTATATATTATAATTTATTTATCAAATAATGAGTGCATGATGTGATGGTCGGGCGGTTTGGTTTACTCGCCTTTGGTCGCATTTCGATTCCTGCTGAGCTGCAGATACTGCAACGTATTTGTTCCATGGCGACTCCAGTGATGTTTAGATGTGACGGTTGTCAAGGGTCTCATGCACATTTGTACCCATATATATATATATATTATTATATATATATATATATATGTGTGTAAAAAAGAGGGCCCATAATGCTTCTATAGGGAACTAGCCCCTCCTTTTTGAAAAAAATATATAAAAATGAGTATTAAAAAATATTAAAGGATTTTATTTTGGTTAAATTTTGTATGGTCTTAAAATTGCTTTTATAAAAAATTAATATCCATTATTTATGTTCATGATATTAGTGCTTTGTTATAAGGGAGACTAAATAAAAAACAACATGAGTAATGGGCTCCTATCCAAAACCAGAAGAAAAAAAGAAACTACTTCTAAGTCATGGACATATATTTTGATAGAGTTACAATATATCATTTGTCATGTTTAATAGGCTATATATTTTCTAAAAGAAAGTAATTTACTGAAAGAAAAATATAAGCCCGAAGGGTGGGCTAACATCAATTATTAGAGGATGCGCTGGGTCTTGCACGCTTGTGTCTACTAGTGCTAGAGGTTTGAAACCATATAGTAAGTGACCTTCTATGTGTTCCAGGTGGGCATCAACGCTGACCAGGGAGGAGCACTAGCGATGTTACACTCGTTGGATTTCATTGAGACGTGTAATAATTTCATTGTGATCCTCATACTTTTTTTTGAACACCCTACCTAAGAACATCTTCATTTTCCAATGGAGAGTGATGAAATTGATGTATTGGTTGCATCATCCCCTAATATGAATAGAATCCAGAATGAACCTAGCTACCTATGTTTGAATTTCAAAGTTAAAATATGACCAACGATCATTGGTGGTTAAGATTTCTAACTAATAGATTTCCTCCTATATTTCTGGTTGAGTCGATGAAAGGAAGATAGGCATGTAGGTTTTAACCCCGTACGGAAATTACCTGCATACGAATTTTAAAACATAGAAAATAAAAAATGCGAGAGCATAACACATAAAACACATATACATAGAGATTTTCACCTAGATCCCAAAACTGGGACTACCAGATTGATTTTTTATTATGTTCATTTAAGTGTTATAATACATATATATACATGTCGAAGCATCCAGTACCATGGATCGAAAACTATCGCGTCCAAAAGCATGGATCGAAAACCATCGCATCCAAAACCATGTGTGAAAACCATGCATAAAACCATAGGTAGGTCTGCCCAACATAATATAGGGTAAAAAAAACAAATTCCCGGGGCATTACCCCAAACCTCGTAGAGGGGGGCTACCCGCTCACCCCCGACCCCCCTCTAACCATCTGTTATCTACGTGGTCTAGTCATGGAATGAATATAACACAACTCAACATTCTCCCACTTGTTGTTTTCTTTCCACAGGGGGCCACAGGAGAGCTTAATCATTTATCTAGCCCTCTAACACCCATTGTTTCTCTACACCAAGAGAACTTCTCAGAGCTCACAGATTTTATCAATGCATCTGTAGTATTTTTCAAAGTACACAGCTTTACTAGCAACACCTTTTTGCCTTCTATCATATCCCTCACAAAGTGATACTGAACATCAATGTGCTTTGTATTTGAATGGTAAGCAGGGTTCTTTGCCAAGAAAATTGCACTTTGGTTGTCACAGTCTATCCTTATAGCTCTCTGTACTAACCCCATACTTGAACACAATCTCTACAACCAAACTGCTTACTTTCTTGCATGAGTGGCTGCCATGTAGTTTGCCTCTGTAGTTGATATTGCCACTACAGATTGTTTCTTACTCATCCAACTGACTGCACCTCCAAATAGGTTAAACACATACCCACTTGTAGATCTTCTATGATCCAAGTCTCCAACCCAGTCTACATCAACAAAGCCATGAATATCCAAAACTCTGTCCAATCCCGGTCTTCCTTGGTAGCACAAACCATAGTCACTAGTACCATGCAAATACCTGAAAACCCACTTCACTATTGTCCAATGCTCCTTCCCTGGTTTTGACATAAACCTGCTCAATATTGCCACTGCATGTGCAATGTCTGGTCTAGTAAAGACCATCACATACATCAGGCTACCAATTGCAATTGCATATGGAACATGGGGCATGCCCTCTTCCTCTTCTTGTGTCTTGGGAAACTGTTCAGCAAATAACTTTACACCTACAGGAATATGAACCTTCACTAGTTTACTATCATGCATATTAAACCTCTACAATATTGTCTCAACATACTTCCTATGGTTTAACCAAAGCTTCCTCTTTGCCCGATCTCTTTTAATTTCCATGTCCAAAATATATTTTGCAGCACCAAAATCTTTCATGTCGAATTTAGAGGACAATTGGGTCTTCAAATCCTGGATAATTTCTTTGACATTTCCAACCAGCAACATGTCATCCACATACAAGACTAGATAAATAACACGGTCTCCAATTAATTTAAAATACACATAGTGATATGCTTTTGTTCTGGTGAAGCCAAGTCCTCATATAAATATATCAAATTTCTGATACCACATCCTTGGTGACTATTTTAGCCCATAAAG
>APFE030721865.1:0-29404 GCA_000404065.3 Pinus taeda | reverse complement strand
ATTGTTTCTTACTCATCCAAGTGACTGCACCTCCAAATAGGTTAAACACATACCCACTTGTAAATATTCTCTAATCCAGATCTCCAACCTATTCTGCATCAACAAAGCCACGAATATCCAAAATTCTATCCAATCCTGATCTTCCTTCGTAGCACAAACCATAATCACTAATGCCACGGAAATACCTGAAAACCGACATCACTATTGTCCAATGCTCCTTCCTTGGTTTTGACATAAACCTGCTCAATATTCCCAATACATGTGCAATGTTTGGTCTAGTACAGACCATTGCATACATCATAGTACTGACCATTTCATATAAATGTATCAAATTTCTGATACCACATCCTTGGTGATTGTTTTAACCCATACTGAGACTTCTTTAACATGCATACCAGTTCGTTCTTACCCTTCACTGCAAAGCCTTCAGGTTGCTTCATGTATATTGCCGCTTCTAGATCCCTATGAAGAAATGCTATCTTCACATCCATCTGTTCTACCTCAAAATCAAAATCAAGATTAATAGATAAAAGTAATCTAATAGAATTTAACTTGGCAATAGGAGAAAAATATCACCAAAATCAATTCCCAACACCTGGGAGTAACCTTTTGCTACCAACCAAGCTTTGTATTTGTCCACCTTTCCTTTTGCATTTGTATTCTTCTTGAACACCCATTTGCTACTATTGGGTTTCCTTTCAACCGACAACTCCACTAGATCCCAAGCCTCATTTTTGTGCAAAGATGCCATTTCATCAACCATGATCTTTCTAGAGTTTGCCATCCTCTGAATCTACTGCTTCGTTCATAGTTTTGGGATCATTGTTAGCAATAGATAAATAAAAGTTTGAACAGAAAGCAGATGGATTATACCTTTCTAGCTTGCTTCTTTCTTGAATTAATCTTCTCACATCCAGAGTTTGTGGCTCTTCATCTTCTGATTCCTCCTCTGCTGTAGAGTTTGATTCTTCCTCCTTAAGCTCAAACTCTATCTTCTCAGGTTCCTTTTGTTAGAATTCATGTTTAATAACATCTTTTACCTCTCTGAACACCACATCTCGGTTGTACACAACCTTCCGTGTGACTGAGTTCCAAAGCTTATAACCCTTTAAACCATCCTTATACCCAATAAAGATGCACTTTTCAGATTTACTAGATTTACTATCCAACTTGGTTCGGTTCTCCTTTGGAACATGTACATATGCAACACATCCAAATACCCTCAGATGTGAAAGAGAGGGTTTCTTACCAGTCCATACTTCTTGTGGAGTCTTATCCTCCAACGCTGATGAAGGTGACCTGTTGACCAAGTAACATGCAGTATCCACCGCCTCTGCCCAGAATTCCTGTCCTAACCCGGCACCACTGAGCATGCTCCTTGCCCTTTCCATCAACGTCTTGTTCATTCTTTCTGCGAATCCATTTTGCTGAGGTGTATATGGAGTAGTCTTCTGCCGTGCTATACCACACTTCTTACAGGATTCTTCAAATTCCTTGCTGCAGAATTCTCCACCATTATCTGTCCTCAACACCTTTATCTTCTTCTCTGTCTGATTTTCCACCAGAGCCTTAAATTCTTTAAACCTGTCAAGACTTCAGATTTCTTCTTAAGGAAATATATCCATGTATTCCTTGAGAAGTCATCTATAAATGATACATAGTACACAGACTTACCCAGTGATGGAACTTTCACAGGTCCAAACACATCACTGTGCACAAGCTCTAATATTTATTTCGTCCTCTTACCACCAGAGGGGAAACTCACCCGATTCTGCTTCCCATATACACAATTTTCACAGAAATCAAAATCCAGAGAGCTATTACTCATACCTTCTCCCATACCTTTACCATGAAGTATTCGAAGGCCCTTATCTCCAATATGTCCAAGCCTTTGATGCCACAGCATGGTCTTCTCTCCAGAGACCACTAGATTTTCTGCTCCATTTTCAGGAACCATAGAACTATTGCACCAGTCAACAATAGTGCTACCTTGCAGCTTGTACAGAGTTCCAATCCGAACTCCCCACATCAATACCAGTGATCCTCGAACCATCATGCAGGTATCATTCTCAAATGCTGTCTTTACACCTGCATTATCCAACTTGCTTACAGAAATCAGATTTCTGGCCAATGCAGGAATATGCAGAACACCCGGAAGGGTTCTAACCCTTCCACCTTGCAACTTCAACTTTACTTTTCCACGACCAATGATTCTAGCCTTCCTATTATCTCCTAAGAAGACATCACCACCATCGTATTTCTCATACTCGCAGAACCACTCTCTATGGGGAGTGAAGTGAAAGGATGCACCTGAGTCAATTAACCATGCCTCATGATCTACATGTGTACTTGAAGAAGCCAAGTACACCTCCCCACCTTCATCTGAGGTGGTTTTTTCCTCTGCAAAAGGAGCATCATCAAATCCCTTTCCTTTATCAGAAGCTTTAGATTTACACTCCCTTCTGAAGTTCCCTTCCTTTCCACATTTCCAGCACACCACCTTTATAGGTTTTCCTGGAGATTTAGATCTCCCACTCGATGACTTATTTTTGTTTCTGTTTTGGGACCGTCCTCGTACAGACAAGGCATCACAATTCTCGTTGTCCATATTTTTCTCTCTCATCTCCTCCATCAGCAAGGCTGAGACTATTTCATCAAACTGCAAAGCAGTTGCATTACTACCTATTGCAATAACCAGACTATCCCACGAATCTGGTAGAGAACAAAACAAGCTGATGCACTTATCTTCATCTGAAATTTTAATATCAACAGATGATAACTGACTTACCACAGTACTAAACGCATTCAGATGCTCTGTCACCGAGTCCCCATCTTTCATCCTCAGGTTATACAACTTTTTCCACAGGAATAGTTTATTCACCAGAGACTTAGATTGGTACAAATTCCTTAACTTGTCCCGCAGAGCCTTCGTCGTAGCTTCCCCTGATACATTCAGCAATACTGAATCTGAGACACACAATCGTATTGTGCTCTTTGCCTTCAGATCCAACTTCTTCCATTCTTCATCGGTCACTCCCGTTGGTTTAGTACCCGGATTTACCGCGATCCACTGATCTTTATCCACCAACAGATCCTTCATCTTTAGTTTCCACAACTCAAAAGTCTGACCATTGAACTTCTCAATCTCTATCTTTTCGTTGCTCGCCATCTTCTTTCACCACCAGAATCGATCTCGCAAATCTCCCACTGAACAGGGTCTACCACAGGCCCGAGCGAAACCCCTCAGCAACAAAGGTGTCCCCTTGAAGCCAAGACAGCTCTGATACCAAATGTAGGTTTTAACCCTGTACAGAAATTACCTGCATATGAATTCTAAATCACAACAAAAATAAAAATGCGAGAGCATAACCCATAAAACAAATATACAAAGAGATTTCCCACTGGATCCAAAAACTAGGACTACCAGCTTGATTTTTCATGTTCCTTTCAATGTTACAATACATATTTATACATGCCGAAGCATCCAATACCATGGACCGAAAACCATCGCGTCCAAAACCATGGACTGAAAACCATAGGTAGGTTCACCAACCTAATATAGGGTCCAAAAAAAAAAAATCTCGGGGCGCTACCCCAGACCCCGTAGAGGGGGACTACCCGCCCCCCTCAAACCCCCCGGACAGGGGGGGCTGCCGCCTCCCCTATGACCCCCCCCGCTGCGCAATCTGCACAATGAAGGGGGGGCGTAGCTTAGTCGTGGAAAGAATATAACACAACCCAACAGGAAAGATCTCAGGAAATTATACCGATTCAAAAAAATTGGCTCTGAAACAGCTTCTAGATGAAGAAGTTATGGTTTTTTGAATAAAAGTTGTTGAAGATGACAACGAAGTACGTGAATGTGCAGAAGTGAATGATAATATTATATTTAAAAAAAAAAATCCCCCCCTCTTTCCAAACTTAATCTAATTATCTCACTTAAAAAAAAAAAAAATATGTGACCCACTTTTATAAATAAGTGAAAGTCACTTTTACAATGGTACTTTATGAGCTACCCACTAAATTGTAACTTAAATAAAAGATAAAGAGACTTTAGAATTACAAGCGACTCGCTTTTTATAATGGGCGAGAACACTTTTACATAAAGTAACTTTAAAACATAAGTTACATGTGTTTTCTGAAAAAGTAATTCAACAAAAAGAAAGACTTGAACCCAAGACCTCTATTCTCATAAAGTAGCTTTGGACCAAGTGAGCTAGTTTAAAAGGTTAGTAATTTTTTTCTTAGTAATTGAAGCTTTGGAGTGCATGCTTACTTGAACAACCATTTTTTCCTACAAAACAAAAAAACACACAACCCAACACAGACATGCAAAAAAACCAAACCTTATGGCTTGAAGTTAGCTTTCACTAAAAACTAAACATTTTACTCAATGTTTCTGATTTTCCAAGATCACACTAAGGCGCGGCAGAAAAGAGCATACGCATGAGAAAAATCCTTCCTTTCTGTTTTTGATTTGCCTAGATCACATAGAGTCATGAGGCGAAGAGCATACGCAGAAATGAAAGGTATAGATCCGGTAATAAAAACAATGAGATAAATAACTAAAACTACAAATAAAGACTATATACCTCCAGATCTTAAAAATGACATAGCTAGGGCTACCAAAAGCCTTTTCACATGAAACGAAAGGGATTCCTCACTAGAAAAGATGCTCCTAACACAATAGAGTAGTCCTCTCGGCCTAAAAGTGGTCAGAAATAGTAGATCTAGGAAACGACAGTCGGATGCAGTTGTACCGGCTTCAGATTTTGATCACCAATTGATGTGGCCCTCAAATAGCTCTAATACCATGTAGGAATTTATAGGGTAAGTTCCTCAGATAGAACAACAAAGGACACCACTCACAAACAGATCACAAATCAGTACACCAGTATTCTTGACGTGGTTAAAACCCTCAAAGAGGGAAACAATCCACAGCCTAAGCCAACGTAGCCACTTTAGGCAATTTATTAATGTAAAAGAAATAAAATTTACATAAGCTTCTCTCATGAACGGTCACCTTACAAATGACCCTCCATGCTCTTTAAATAAAGATCATGGACCAATCGGGTGTTAAGCCACAGATCAAATGTCAGTAATACCGAGGAGAGAATGAACCGTCGGATCACTTCATGTCTAGAACACATCGTGACCACCAGATTATAAGTTACAAAAGTACATAGTAAAAAAACACACTTTACCTAACTCTACACTAGACCAAGTTATACTTAACTATTTCCTATGTGTCGAAATATCCCAACAAAGTATTGGAATATTCATTAATGTCCATTGGTTGGTGATAGGCATGCAGTGGAGTGAGAGGGATGAGAGGTGTCTTAGCCATGTATGGGCTTATGAATTTCATTATAGTAGCATTAGATATCAATGTCATAGCCATAATAAGCCTTGTGTTGCATGTACATCAATTGGTCTTGGAATCATTATTAGTTTGTGGGGTATTGCATGTGGCAAGGAGACAAAGACAACAATAAATTTTTTGAATAAAAGTAAGAAGAAGATGCTTGCAACCTATTGTAGCTTCACTACATGTTCAGGGTGAGCTTGTTCAGAAGAGAGGAAAGCATGCTATTAGCTAGAGGTATTTTATCCATATATTCTTTGGTTCCTCATGTCTATGTTCTCATTAAGCACAATATTTGATTCAAGATTTAGTATCTTAGTATGTTATCATGGTTTATTCAGTATGTCAACATGGTGCTTCAACGTGATTTCAACCACCCTTTTCTATTGATGTCAAAGGGGAAGAGTGACACATCCACTAGTAGAATGAATAATGATGAGCAGACAACTTGCAGAGAACAATATCAGTTTGGTGTTTGTGGTTGTAGGTTGACATCAATGCCAAATGGAGAGAATGTCGGTAGCATGGTGTTGGCATTGATGTCAACCCTAAAGCCAGTTGAGCATGGCATCGATGTCAATAGGTTACTAGATTTCACAATGATATGTTTCTTGAGAAGGGTGTTTTGGTGTTGATGGATGTTTGCATAATGCTTGGCGATGTGATGATGTAGAAGGTTTCTGATTTGGGTAAGGGATTTTTTATTTCCCCAAAGTAGCTTATGGACAAAAATTAAAAGAGGAAAATTTGTGTCCTTAAGGGTTGCCTAGATTTTCCATTGACAATTTATGGAGACAACCAAGATTTGCAGATCAAAACCCACGTCCTTACTCCTATAAGTGCATAAATATGTTGATGATTGTAAAGACTAATTGTTATTGGAAATATTTCTAGTTTAAGTATAGAATTGGGTTAAAGTAATTGATACAACATAGAGCAATATGAAAATTTAACAGAGTATCAGAGCTAAGGTGTAGGATGCACCCAAAAGGATACAAGCATTGAAGCAATCATCTTTTGTAAAGTTGAAGGAGCCAATATAGTCAAGTCAAGGTGTCTTCCTTCTTCAAGGAAAATGAGAAGTTGGTTGACTCATCCAATTTTTCTACATGGAAAATCAGGTTGGAGATCACAGCTGATAATAATGATGTTTTGCAATACATTCAAGGAAATGTACCTGAGCCTCCAGAGAATTCTTTCGTTGCTGCCAAGAAAAAGTATAAGAAAGGTGAGTTGAAAGCAAAGAAAATTAAAGTTGATGGTTTACAAGAAAATTTACTTGCAAATGTTGGAAATTTGAGGAAGTCTAAGGACATGTATGATAATATAGTTGGCATGTAGAAAGTGAAAATTTTGAATGAAATCATATACTTGAAATATCAATTCAAAGGCACAAATATGAAAAAAGGAGAGTTTGTGCAATCCTACATAATGAGGATATCGCATCTTAGAGATCAATTGCAAACATTTGGGGAATATGTGCCTGACCAGTAATTGGTGATTGTGACTCTAAGAGGTATCCCTCCTATTTGGGAAACCTTTATTAGTACTATAAGTAACAACAATGTCCTCTCGTCATTTGATGAAATTGTTGGAAATCCCACTTAAGAAGAATCAAGGATGATAGTAAGAGGAAGGACTCAAAAGTATGAAGAGGGAGATCATGTTGCATTCATCACTCATGACAAGAAGAAGAAGAAAGGAAAAGGAGGTCCATCACATTAGGGGACTTTTGAGGTCTAAAATGGGCCTCCTAAAAAAAATGTACAATCAAAATCAACTTTATAAGAACCAATAGGTTTCAAGATGATGATGTCAATAATGGGGGATGATTCACCATTTTTGGAGTAAGAAAGTAAAAAGATTAAAAAGTAATAAAATAATAAAACTACCTTCACAACTCGTATTTTAAACATATCTCCCTAAGGTTTTACTTAAATTTTGAGCAATATTACTCATTGGATGAAAATTTTAATTCCTCATCCAAAAAGTACCCATGTTTCATACTATCGATGGACCTTGCTACACGAAAAATGAGAAATACATGAAATAATGTTATTGCAATCATGTTTTTCACATATTTCTCAGTTTTCATGTAGCAAGGTCCATCGAAAGTATGAAAAATGGGTACTCCTTGGAAAAGGAATCAAATTATTCATCCAACAAGTGTTTCCGCTTGAAATTTGAGTAAACCCATAGGGAGATAAGTTGAAAGAATAGTTTTTCATTTTTCCCCTCTAAAATTTGATGATGTCATCTAGTCTTATTTTATTGTTTCCACTATTATTTTATAATTTCCTTAGGAGTCCCAGTTTAGACCTCAAAAATCCCTTTATGAATTCAAGAAAGACTCCTCCTCTAAATTCAAATAGAAGGAAGGAATTATTTCACATTGAATGCCACAATTGTCATAAGAAAGGCCATTATGTTTGATATTTCCTTGAGAAGAACAATGGACCATTTTAGAATACTAGAAGCAACAACAATAGGCTCAATGATCAAAGAATAAGATGTGAACGAAGGAATGATTGCAATGGAAGAGATGATCCAAGTGATCATGAAGAAGATCATCATCCACAAAAGAAGTCAAGATTCTTCGTGTATGAAAGTAATGTTGCAAATCAATATGAATATATTCTTATTTCCACCCTTACTAGTTCATCTCCTCCGGATTCGTGGCATGGTTGGTTGGTTGATAGTGGGGCCACTCATCACTTCTCTAGTTATAAGGAACTTCTCTATAATTTGGTAGAGAGGGAGTCAAATTTGAAAATTATTCTTGTAGACAACTTCACTCATCCTGTTAAAGGTTTTGGGTCCGTCAAATTTCATTTGAATTCAAGTGAATCTATTTTGATCCATGATGTCATGTATGCGTCGGGATTGAAGAATAATTTGGTATCAATATCCACTTTAGAAGACAAAAGGATGAGGTTTTCCTTCATCAAGGGAAAGGTTCTTACTTGGCTTGTTGGATCACCTATGAGAAATGCATTCTCATTGGGATCAAGATATGTGTTTGGTCAATTTAGTGTCCTAAATTACTCTACATAAATTATCAATCTGGGTATCGTAAACTAATGAATTGTAGTGCACTGTTTGTGCTAGATGACCCTTCTTACTTCGTTTCTTTTGTGTTTCATGTTGTTTTGGTGGTTTTTGGTCCTTTAATCCCTAATGATTTACAAGGAAACTAACAAAATCTTAAATCTAGCTTATGTAAAGATTGTTAAGAACCTAAAGAAATGAGAATTAAAAGAGCTTAAATAAGATTTGGAAGCAAAGTTTAATCAAGAAATGAAAACAGAGTTTCTATTTATGCTCTTATCATTATTTCCAAATCATGGACTAAAAACTAAAAAATAAAATTGCAACTACTGTCTAATCAATTACAAAATCAAAACTAAATGAAATACTAAAACTGAAAGTGAATTTGCAACTAATGTCTAATCTATTATGGAAACAAAACTGAATGAAATACTAAAAATTGAAAGTGAAATTGCAACTAATGTCTAATCTATAATGGAAACAAAACTAAATGAAATACTAAAAACTGAAATTGAAATTGCAACTAATGTCTAATCTATTATGGAAGCAAAACAGAATGAAGTAATTAGTTACTCTCCCTCTCAATTTTGGGAGAAAAACATCCTTGTGATGACATTTTGAGGAATTATGTACTTCATTATTCTACAAGAAAATAAATGTAAAAATGCAGAAAAGACTCATTGTATGAATGAAGTATTCAACCACTTAGTTTAAGATAAGTTAACAACTAGAAGGGCTCTTCAGAAACATTCATCTATACCATGAGTCAATAAACTAGTAATAAAATGGCAAGAACAGTAATGGCACTAATCAGTCTAATTGAAAACTTAAAGACTAGTGAAACAGTAAATAAAACAAACTACATTACACTACTACATTTCAACTTCTAACTACTGATAAAAACTAGAAAGAAATTAAGCACAAAGGAGTTATCCTGTACTGGAAAAAAAAAAAAAAGAGAGAAAAGCTATTCTACATTAGTAAGAAAATGATAAGGATTGCATTATAAACAAGGTTAGTATGAAAAATGGTTATGAACACTATGGAAGAAATGATGAATTTACAGTTAACTAGAAAAGATAAAACAAAATGAAATAAAACCTCAATCACCGTAGGGGCCCTCTGCAAATGCTCAGGTTATGCATACTTAATCAAACTCCAAGAAACTCCTTCACATATCCATAAAACTTGCAGTCTTCATATTAAAAAAAACATAGGAAATGAGTTTTTCAAAATTGCAAAGCAGTAGTCTGAGCTTAATACATGAGGAAATTTGAACTCCTTTTGAGTTCTTTACATATGTATTTATAAGAAAAGTGTGCAATTGTTTGTGGAGAAAAATAAGCTACAGCCAAAAGGAATTTTCTTCCTCGATTGCTGGAGACATAAATCCAAGATGACGGTTGTTGGATTCGGTTGCACAGATGGTTGTTGGAGTCTGTGGGTTCAAGAATTTGTTTCAGATAATGCTTCTCATCATTGTGAAATGTGTTGATTATCCACAAAACAGAGTCTCGTTGCCTTCGGTTTCTATGTCTTACTTCTCCATTGACCAGGGTCTTGAGCTCGTTTCTTTGTCGATTTGGGCTAGTTGACTAGGATAGGATCCATGTCATGACCATTCCAGAGATGCCCATGTGGTCGGTTTCCTCATTTGACACCTGTAACCTGTTGAAGCATGAATATAGCTATGGAACAGTTGATTAGTTGCAAAATAGGCTGTGTTCCGTAGCTAAAAGACAAAAATTTATTCACATAGCAAAACATAAAAGCATAACATGTAAATTACTAAATCTCATCCTTAAGGCAATATATACTAATCATTGATGATGAGAATGCATTTTCTTCATGGAAAAACAAAGGAAAGGGATGAGAAAAGTTGTTAGGGAAAAAGTAGTTTTGAGGCTCAACATACCCCCACTACAAAATTGTTGCATGTCCCCATGCAATTAAAAATGTGAACTTCTCCCTCCTACTGCATTTGTTCTGATACTTCTGCCAACACATCCAACTTCCTCTTCTTGATTTTCTTTGTAGTGACTGCCATCCTTGGCTTCCTCATAAGGAATTTATATTTGAGGTTAATGACTGTTCTGCTTAGCTTCTTATTTTTCCTTTTCAGCTTCTTGTTCTTCTTGTACCATAATCCCAAGTGTAGCATTGTGTTGTCATGAATAGCTCTATCCAACTTGTTTTGTTCCCTCAAGGTTTCATTTCCTTTTTTGATATGCCTGTTTAGAATTTCTAGCTCAAAAAATTCTTGTTTGACAAAGCTAATTAGAGTTTCTTGTGGGGTGGCAGGCTGCTCTAGATTAGCTGAAGTTCCAAGATCTATTGGGGTATTATTTTTCTCTAATGACTCTATGTAGTCATAAATTTTTTGTTGTATTGGATCTATGCCAGGAGAAGCTCTACTTGGGCTGCCTTCAAAATTCTATGCAAGAGAGTTATGTGGACTTTGTTCAAATGGAATATTGTCAGGGGACTGAACTGGGGTTTCTTCCTCTAATTTTATAAACTAGGCCTCTTTTGATTTCACCTTCTTCACCTTACCTCAGAGTCTAGAACTCCTCCTCAAGTTTTGGAAGCTTATGGTTTCTTCTTTTGTGTCATTTTTCCTCTTTCCTTTCTACTTATTTTTCTTTATTTGCTCCTTGATCTCGGTTAGTCTTTCAAAGAGTAGTTGTTCATCTTCTTGAGGTGATGAAGGTTTAGGAACATCCTTATTGATTTCTTCAACCCTTTCTTTCATTTTTCTCTTTTGTTTGGTCTGCTCCCTAACCTCTGGTTTAAGAGCTATCTCTGCTTCATCTTTTTGTGAGGAGCTATTAATGCTGATATTTCTTCCTCTACTTCTTTTAACAGGACTTCCCTCAGATAAATCTGGAGCATCTTGGAAGAAATTTCCTTACGAAGAAGTCTTCCCATGTATCCCCTACACTTCTCAAATGAAATTCAACTAGAATATTTACTAATCCCTGATGATATAGAGTTGTTTCTATTGATTCAACTTTCTTTTGAACATTTGTTGCCATTCTTCTCTAACTATTCAGAAGAAAAAACGGTAGATTGAGGGTTCCATTCTCTAGAAAATTCATTAAAAAACATATATGATAAATAAACATAGACCCAAACCTTCCTTCACATGTAATGAATTTTTGCAGTATTAACAACATGTTACTCCATTTGTTTTTGAGTGCTGAAATTGGAATCCATTTTTAAAGACTGTAACATACATATCTGGGATTTTAAAAATCACCTTCCAAGATTCATCATGAAACTCTTTGTTTTTAAACCATCGTTCTCCCAGTATTGGGAGTTTTGTTGCTTCTGCTATGAATGATTCGGTGACTACAAATTTTATATCCCCTATTTCCACTTTCGTGCCATCAAATGACCTTGCAAAGGATTTAGTGATTTCCTTGTGGTAGCCATCAAATTTTTCAATAAAACACAACCATCTAGCCTTCTGTAACATTCCCTTCAGCTACGGATATCCCTCCATGTATTTTACCCCTACGGGCTCATTTCTAACAATAAGCCCCATATCCTATGTTCTCGGTTACCCTTCAAAACTACTCTCATTGTCTAAAAAAAAGGTATGACTATATATATGGAAATAAAAAGACTGTGTATACAAAAATAGGAAGACTGTGTATATGAAAATAGGAAGACTATGTATATGGAATGACTGCATATATGGAAATGAAGCGACTAGGTATATGAAAACAGAGCGACTGTGGAAATGGAAACAGAATGACTATATACACGAAATGGCTACGTGGATATGAGAGAAGAACTTAAGAATTGGCATGTAATAAATAAACAGTCAGGGTTTGAGAGTCGTAGATAAGTAGGTCATCTCGTTAATCTGACCGTTAACAGGTGTAGCTGTGAATGACCGGTTAAGTACAAGTTATGGAGTTTGAAGTGGAGATCAATTATGAAGGAATCATTGGACCGTTTTTCATTGAAGATGAAAAATATGGTGGAAACATCGTGGTGGTCAAATCACATGATGGTTAATTAAGAAGACATGTGATCATACATGTTATACAAGCTTATGTTTTCAAACTACTTTTTGAAATAAATTTTTGTATTTACCTTTGGAACCTTTAGCTTCCACTTGCTAATATTTTGATGTTTGCTCCACAGGTACTCTAGGCATGATTGGTCTTCAAATTTGATTTTTCTTCAATTACCTGCATACATGATTTTATTATGAACTTCTTGGACTAATAAACAAATTGTTGTTGCAGAATCAGGTTAGCTACAGAACAGGATTAGCTACGGAACGGAATCAGTTGCAGAACGTGAAAACAGCTGCAAAACGTGAAAACAGCTGCAAAACGTGAAACAAAGAGTGAAATATGGCTTATGAATAAGTGAAATGGAAATGGTTGTGTAAGTGAAAATAAGACAAGATGATAAATGAAAATGGAGATGAAAAAAATACTAGAGAAGGGAAAATTTATTGGTGAAATATGGCAATGAAATGAAGTGAAACTGTAAAAGTAAAACAGAGTGAAGTGAGATGAGATAATGAAATTTACATAATGCAGAGTGACTATGGTTTTTTTTCACCACTTATTACATAAAGGAAATGAAAATATAGAGTGTCAGAAACTTCTGATTTTCACCATGTATTTTCTGTATAAGCATGCCAATCAATGATTGGTTTTCAACCTTATACAATTTATGATTTTTTTATATTTTTTTATATTTTTTTAAATTTTTTTTTTAGATGGGAAAAATAAAGACTAAGTTGGTGGAGACTCAAATATTCTTCTTCACTAACTTCATTTCAGAATTGTTCTAGAAGATCTTGATGAACTCCTCCTTTGAAATTGGTTTTTGATATATCTTCAATCTATGACCATTCATAAGAAGAGGAGTTTGACTTTCATCTATTTGTTATGATCCTCACTGCTCCATTACTAAAGACTTTTTCAATCTCATATGGCCCAAGCCAATGAGTTTGAAACTTCCCTTGAAAATCCTTAAACTTTGAATCAAATAATAGTACCCAATCTCTTTCTTGAAACCTCTTATCCTTGATGTATTTATCATTCCATTTAGCCCTCTGTTGTTGGACTATACCAGTCTTTTGAACTGCCTCTTTCCTGAATTCATCAAGTTCATTTAATTGTTCCAGTCTATGCTTTTGAGCTTCTGATAATTCCATCCCCAACTGGACTGCCATCTTGAAACTTCTGATTTGGAACTCTATAGGGAACAGGACTGGTTTCCCATAAACAAGTTCATAGGGTGTATGTTCCATTGTGTTCCTCCATGTAGTTCTATAGGTCCACAAGGCTTCAAGAAGCCTTTCTACCCAATCTCTTATATGTAGATGTCTAGTCTTGGTGAGGATTCCTTCAATCACTTTATTTGTAGACTCCACTTGACCATTTGCTTGTGGATGATAGGGAGTATATTTCCTATGCTTGATTTTGTACTCCTCCACAAGACTTTCCACCATATTGGATGTGAATTGAGATCCCTGATCTATCACAATTTCTCTTGGGACACCAAAACGAGTGAAGATATCCTCAAAAAGAAAATTAACTACAGATTTTTCATTAGTAAAAGGTAATGATTTGGCTTCTACTCATTTGGTGACATAATCAATGCATACCAATATATACTTTTTTCTGCTTAGATGGAGGATTAATTGGTCCAGTAAAATCTAAAGCCCATTTTTCAAAGGGTTCAATAAGTACCTAAGGTTTTAATGGCATTTCATTTGAGGGAGCAAGTTTCCCTACCCTTTGGCAGCTGTCACAGCTCCTGACATATTCTTTAGCATCTTTGAAGATGGATGGCCAATAATATCCTAAAGAGAGGATTTTATAGGTTGACCTCTTGTCAGCAAAGTGTCCACCACATAGCTCATCAAGACATGCTTTGAGAATATCAGGCATTTCATCTTCCCTGACACACCTTTTGATCATAAGATCTGGCCCTGTTTTATACAATTCATTGGTGATCCATGAATATCTTGCACTTTCTTAAATAATCTTTATTTTCTCTCTAGGAAACAAATGTGAAGGTAACATCCCTGTAACCAAGTAATTAGCGACATCTGCAAACCAAGGAGTTGAGTAGTTACTGCAAAAAGATATTCATCAAGAAACTTATCTTCAACCTGAGAGCCTTCTTTGATATTCTGAATCCTAGACAAGAAATCAACAACTGTGTTTTGTTTTCCAGGTCTATCTAGAACAATAATGTTGAATTCTTGCAAAAGTAAAAGCCATCTTGTAACTCTACCATTAGTAATAGGTTTATTCATCAAATATCTAATTGCAGAGTGGTTTGTATGAACAAAGGTTTCGTAGCCTATTATATAGTGTCTGAATTTGTTAATTTCATGAACAACAGCTAAAAATTCCTTCTCAATCACAGTATAATTCAACTTAGTGGGAGTCAAATTATTACTTGTATAGTAAATGGCATAAGGAATCAAATATTTTTGTCCCAATATAGCTCCCAGAGCTGTATCTAAAGCATCTGTGGAAATATGGAAAGGAAGTTTCCAATTTGGACTTCTTAAAATAGGTGCTTCAGAAATTTTTTCTTTCAAGGTTTCAAATGCTAGTTGGCAATCAGGATTCTAACTGAATTCACAATCTTTTGTAAGCAATTTGAAGAGTGGAGATGTTATTTTGGTGAATTTTTATATAAACTTTCTATAGTATCCTATAAATCCTAGAGAACTTCTAACATCCTTTTGACAATTTGGAATTGATAACTTAGAGATGACTTCAACTTTAGATTTGTCAACTGTAATCCCATCTCCCGAAATGTGATGTCCTAAAACAATACCTTCTGTAAACATCATAAAACATTTTCATGGCTTAGTGAAAGGTTTATTTCTTTACATCTTTAAAAAAAAAAAAAATCCAAATTTTCCAAATCTTCTTCGAATGTGTTTCCATAGACTGTAAAATCATCCATATATGCGTCTACACAAGCATGTATTAGATCAGAAAAAAATCCTTGTAATGCTCTTTGGAATGCTGCAGGAGCATTACACAACCCAAAGGGGAGTACTTGGTAGGAAAAAGTTCCCCATGGACAAGAAAATGTGGTTTTATCCTGATCCTCAGGTGCTACCTGAATTTGATTATAACCACTAAAACCATCCAAGAATGATAAATACTTCTTACCTGCTAATGTATCTAACAATTGATCTATAAAGGGAAAAGGAAAGTGAGCTTTAAGGGTTGCTTTATTCAGTTTTCGGTAATCAATGCACCCTCCATTTACCATTCTTTTTAGGCACAATTACCAAAGGAGAAACCCATTGGCTATCCGAAATTGGGTAAATGAAGGTTACA
Organism: Pinus taeda; assembly: GCA_000404065.3. Taxonomy (NCBI): domain Eukaryota; kingdom Viridiplantae; phylum Streptophyta; class Pinopsida; order Pinales; family Pinaceae; genus Pinus; species Pinus taeda. The sequence goes on along the minus strand of APFE030721865.1, from coordinate 13,648 downwards.
TTTAGTAATTTTTGGAGCTCTTCTTTTACAATTTCCCTAATATTTGGATTCATTCTTCTCTAAGGTTGTCAGATTGGTCTATTATTTTCGTCAATATAGATATGATGGATGCAAGTCTTAGTATCAATGCCTTTTATGTCGATGTATTCCCATGCAAATGCAACAGAATGTTTTTGTAATGTTTTGGTTAGCTCTTCTTGTTGCAGTTTCTCCAAGTTTTTGTTTATGTTCAATGTCCTACCTGGAAAAATTTCAATTGTAGAGCTACCAAACTCTTCCATATAATAGCGAGACATCTGCCTAGATGACAAGTATTCAACATTAGATTTTTCTTAAAATTGTGCATGATCATATTTAGAAGATGTTTCAAAATTTTCCAATGTATTCAAAATTTGACTATCTTCACTAATTTCTGATATAGTAAAGAGAGGTTGAATATCATCTTCATCATTAATCCATTCCTTGTCATCTATTTTTGTGATTGCTTTTGCTGGAGGATACAAAGTAAATTTATTTGTTGAATTATCATCAGAAATATACATGTCACCGGATCTATAGCTAATAAAAGCATCAGCTGTGGCCAGCCAAGGTCTTCCTAATATGAGTGGGTGTCCTCCTAGATTATTCTTGGGAGTTAAGATCATGAAATCAATGGGATATTCCCAAGAATCTAAGGATATTGAAATGTCTTCTAGCACACCATCTGGTTTGATTACTGATCTATCTACAAGTTGCAATAAGGTAGGTGTGTAAAGAAGATTAGGAAGTTTAAGTTGCTACATAGTTTGTCTACTCATAATGTTTATTATTGCCCCTAAGTCAATCAATGTATTTGGAATTTCAATTCCATTTATATGTGTCTCGACAATTGGACTCCCTGGATCCACATATTTCTATATGGCAATTTTTCCCATCATTATGTCTGCTATTTTTGCTACCAGGTGAATTCTTTTTGTTTCTTTTACTTTTCTTCCTGGTCTTTTGATACTTAACTCCTTTATTGTTTTGGTTAGAATTGGAATTTATCTAATGGCTTGTAGCAAAGGAATTTTGATACAATATTCTTCAATTCATCTAGAAAATCATATTTGGGTAACAAGATCTATTTTTCTACTCCTCTATCAATTTGTAGTCTTTTAGGAAAAGGAGGTGTAGAAGTAGATGTTGGTTGCTCAATGATAGGAGTTGTGTTCACTTGTTCTTTTTCTTTTCCTTTTTCAATGTTTTGGTTTTGGAGAGATGTTCCCTCAAAACTTTTATTGACTTTTAGAGAATCCTCCTCAGAAATATTTTGTTCTTGAATAACTGTAAAAGGTCTTTCCTTTTCTAATATCCTAACAAATCTTAGTTGCACATCATTAAAACCTAGAGGAGTAATCATGTAAATTGGAAATTGTTGTCCTTCTACCATGTAAGCATTCTGAGGGTTTCTATTGTTGGAGTTTTGTAATGGTTGGGCAGGTAGCTGATTTGGATTCTGCTGAAATGGCAGCAAGAGTTGAGGATTTTGACTTTGTTGTGGGGGTTGTTGTGGAAATGGCAATGAAAGTTGAGGGTTCTGATTTTGAAGTTGTGGCTGTTGATTTTGTGGGGGAGATAATTCTGATAGGATGGATGATATTGATAATATTGAGCAAATCTCCCATAAGGATTTTGTACCCCTTGTGCTCACAGTTGAGATTGATACTGGGATTGAGGTTGAGGCCAAGATTGCTACCGAGAATTCCAATTTGGTGGGGGTTGAAGATACATTTGATTGTTAAAACTCTGATTTTGTGGCCCCAACCACGTTCTTCTTGTAACAAAACAAAGAGATTTTGCAGAATTTGGGACTGTTTCCTCTTGAAAGATAGCCTTAAGACCTGGGATTGAAGGACAACCCTTGGTTTCATGGCTTTCCGAACAAATCATACAAGTTTCTACAATTTTTGCATCTAAAGGGAATTCCCTTAGAGCATGTTTCTTTTTGCATTTTAGACAAAAAATGGTTAAAGAATCAGCCTCTGTTTTCTGCTTGTTTTGAATTTTAAGGGTGTCTAGTTGCTCACTAAGGCTCCCTAGAATGTCAGTTTTAAACTCATCAATATTGCCAATTTCTGCCCTCCTTGTAGAACCAGTTGTAGATTTGTTTGCTCTAACAAGAGAAGGATCTCTCGACTCTTTCCCTGTTATAGATTTCCCTCTTGAGAGATGAACACACAGTTCTCCTATATCACTCAATGGAAGTTGAGAAATATCTCCCTTCCCCATCATGTTAAGGATATCTATCCACTCATCTCTAATGGCATTTAACAAAAGAGATTTCAAAGTTTCTTCATCTAAATTGTTCATCTCTTCTCTTTTCAAATTATAGTTGAATCTCTCAATCAAATCTTTTAAGTTTTCATACTCTCTTTGCATCATTTTGAAAAGCTCATATTTATGATTGGTAGGCATGCAATAATCCAAGTATCTATCCAAAAAATCATTTTTCAAATCATTCCATGTTCTAATGGATTGAGTAACTAACCCCATGAACCATTTCAAAGTAGCTCCTTTCAATGTTGAAGGAAACAATTTAAGTTTTTGAGTCTTATAGATGTTGGATTTCAGAGATCTGTGGTTTGAGCTTTTTGAGTCTTTGATCGGAGGATCCATAGTAAGAGAATTTTTACACCAATGTTTCGAATCCCAAATGGGATCCATCATCAGGGTTAAGAGAAAGATGATAAAAGAAGAGCAGGATGGAAGACTTCAAACTCAAACAAAAATGTTTGAGGGTCTTCACTTCTCAACACATAGAAGTTTGGGAGGACAGATGGTGAGATATTTTTCATTGTGGTATGTGTTTCCTCATCCACTATACGGAATCCAAAAGAGTTATCTACTTCCCTATTTCCTTTGCCTCCTCCATTATTACCTCTACCTCCTCCATTATCTCCTCTACCTCTCCCTCTACCCCCTCCTCCAAATAGTGAGAATTCTCCATCTTGTTCTTCTTGTGCCATTATAGTTTCTTCAAAGTCAGTATAGGGTTCAACCTGTAAGGTTATTCCCCCCTCTTCTGGTTCTTCTATTAATGGACTATGGGAGAGAGTTTCTACTTCTTCTTCCTTACCAGGTATTCCAAATTCTTCAACTATAATAGGCTCTCCTATGGAGGTGAAAAACGTTATTCCTAATGTTGGAGATTTGAAATTTTCTCTCCTAGGACTGTCTTGGTAGATGAAGTAGACGATTCTTTTGATTGGGTTTCTGCCCCTTGAAATCCAGGAATCCTATGGTTGGGAGAATGAGTCAGGGATGGAGGTGTGTTTTTCCTTACTCTTGGTGGATTAGGTGGTGTTGTAGGAACCGAACTTCTACCCCTAGTTGTTGGGTGTGGAGCCTAATTATATTATGTATTGAAAGGTCTCAGCTGGATGTATACTAGGAATATTGTACACCCCTCCACCACGAGGGGTGCGAGGGGGGACATGTCCCTCCCATGAGGGTTTGGGGGGGTGATACCCCCTGGCTAGGGGGTCTGGGGGCCAGCGGTCCCGTGGCGGGGGTTCGAGGGCAACGCCCGTGAAGCTAAAAATAGATGTAAAATTGCCTTGTAAAAGTCTAGTAATTTCTAGTCAATATGGGTCGTTCATTAGGCGGATGATCTTACGGTAGAAGTTATGTTTAGTTTATGGTTTATTGCCCTAGAAGACAACCCCTCACTATATATGAGGGAATTGTATTGCGTCTATGTCTCTCTATATTTTGAGTGAGGAAGAAAGAGGAGATTGAGAGTGAAGAGGGTGTTACAGCGGACCTGCTGTAGGTTGTATCTCTTCAGTTTGTTGAATAATATAAAAGGAAGGACTAGTTGTTTCTCCGTGGACGTAACCCAAATTGGGTGAACCACGTATATCTATGTCTCTCTTGTTTTATGCATTTTCTGTGTTTATATTTTTGCAATATTTTATGTGTTCCATTGCTCTGTAATATATAATTTTCTAACAACTAGTATCAGAGTCGAAGGTCTATTTGGTTGATAAACTTGCAAGAGAGAAGGATTTCTGGTTCAAATGGGAGCAATGGCAGAAGATGGTAGGATTAGGGTCAAAAAATACAACAGCCAAAACTACCGGTTGTGGAAGATGTAGATGGAATATTATCTATATCAAAGAGATCTATACTTACCATTGAGCGGAAAGAAAAAGAAGCTGACGAGTATGATAGACATAGAAGGGAATATTCTCGACGGAAAAGCACTTGGAACAATATGGCTATGCCTAGCGCCATCGGTAGCGTTTAATATTTCAAAGGAACAGAGGGTTTAATCTCGACATTGGCCAAACTATATGAAAAACCCTTGACCTCAAATAAGGTATTTCTTATGAAGAATTTATTTAATATGAAGATGTCAAAGGGTGGATCTATTGTTGATCATTTAAATGATTTTAATACAGTTACAAGTCAGTTGAGTTCTTTAGGGGTAACTTTTGATGATGAAGTTAGGGCTCTATTATTTTTGTGCTCATTTCTAAAAAGTTGGAAAGGTTTAGTTATGGCCATTAGTAACTCTGTCTCTAGATCTAGTACTCTAAAGTTTTAAGATGTTGTCGGTACAATCCTTAGTGAGGAAATGCAACGGAAAAGCTCCGGTGAGACATCAAGTAATGCTTTGACTGCAGAGACTAGGGGAAGAAAAATGAAAAGAGGAAAGAGCCCAAGATATCGCAGTAAGTAAAGAAAAGGAAAATCCAAGTCCAGATCAGGGATAGTATGCTAGAAATGCAGGAAGAAAGGACACTTGAAGAAAGATTGCAAGTCTCGGAAGGGAAAAGAAGGAGATGCGCAGCAAGAAACTAATCATGAAGCGAATGTAACAGGTGATGTGTTGCAAGATGTTTTGATTCTTTCATTAGAAAATATTATTGATGCCTGGGTGGTAGATTCAAGGGCCTCATTCCATGCCACACCTGATAAGAAACATTTTCATGATTATGTTCAAGGAGATTTTGGACAGGTTCGATTGGGTGATGGTAAACCCTGTAAAATCATTGGAATGGGTACAGTTTTCATAAAAAAGCAAAATGGAAATCAATGGCTATTGAAAGAGGTAAGACATGTTCCAAATCTGAAGAAAAATTTGATTTCAACAAGGTAGTTGGGAGGTGAAGGTTTCATATCTACTTTCACAAATAAAACCTTGAAGGTCACTAAAGGATCCCTGGTAATAGCGAAAGGAGGAAAGGTTGGTACATTGTATTTATGCAATGGTATTTCTAATTATGTTAATGCTTTAAACTCTATAAGAGAAGATACAACATTGTGGCATCATAGGCTCGGGCACATGAGTGAGAAAGGGATGTAGATTCTTCACTCAAGAAATTTGTTGCCAATTTTGAAGCATGTTGATTTAAAATTTTGTGAGAATTGTGTTTATGGAAAATAGAAGAGAGTCAGATTCCTTAGAGTTGGAAAAGAAAAGAAGAGCGAAAAATTAGAACTCGTGCATACAAATGTATGGGGACCTGCTCAGGTATCATCTCTTCGTGGTTGTCGTTATTATGTTACTTTTATTGATGATGCAAGCAGAAAAACCTAGATTTATTTTATTCGAAATAAATCTGATGTATTTGATACTGTCAAGAAATATAAAGCTTTGGTTGAAAATGAGATAGGAAAAAGTTTGAAGTGTCTCTGATCAGATAATGGAGGTGAATATTGCAGCAAAAATTTTGATAGGTATTGTTCAGAGAATGGAATTCGTAGAGAGAAGACAGTTCCAGGAACACCACAAGAAAATGGTGTGTCAGAAAGGATGAACAAGACAATCATGGAGCATGCGAGGAGCATGAGATTGCATGCAGGATTTCCTTTACAATTTTGGGTAGATACTATAGATACTACTATTTATCTAATAAATAAAGGGCCTTCAAGTTCCTTGGATGGTGGTATTCCAAAGGAGGCATGGACAAGTAAAAAGGTAAACTACTCTTTTTTAAAGGCTTTTGGTTGTGAAAACTTTGTCCACATTAATAAATAAAATAGAACAAAGATTGAGGCAAAATCAAATAAATGTACCTTTTTGGATATGGTGTTAATGATTTTGGTTTCGCTTTTATGATTATGAAAAACACAAAATCATTAGGAGCAGAGATGTCATATTCAATGAAAAGGTTTTGTATAAGGATCAGCTACAGGAAAAGAAATAGGAAAAATAAAACAAAGAATACACAATGCTTGACGAGATCACTGAAAAAGTGATGGTGCCTGAAAATCATAATGATCAATAACTAGAACAACAACCACAACCACAACAAGCACTTCAAACACCTGAAAATGGTGTTAGAAGATCTACCAAGATGAGTAGACCCCCTGAATGATACTCTCCTTCATTATATTATGTATTGTTGACTAATTCTGGTGAACTAGAATGTTATGAAAGCAAGTGTAGGTAGAAACCAGGAAGAAGTGGAGCAAGCCAATGAAAGAAGAGATGGACTCCCTTAGCACATAACCAGACTTGGGAACTTATCAGGTTGCCTGCCGAGTAAAACAACATTGCAAAATAAATTGGGTTTAACAAGTTAAGAAGAAGAGGAGGTAGAAAAAGGTGAATAAAGCTAGAACTTGTGTGAAAGGGTTGCATAGAAAATACGGTATATGGACTTGAATGAGATATTTTCTCCTGTTGTGAAAATGACTTCAATCAGACTATTCTAAGTCTAGTAGCAGCTGAAGATTTGCATCTTGAGCAGTTAGATGTAAAGACATCCTTTCTCCATGGGGATTTGGAGGAAGAGATATATATGTAGCAGCCACAAGGATATGAGGTAAAAGGGAAGGAGAAACTAATGTTCAGGTTGAAAAAGAGCTTGTATGGCTTAAAATAGGCTCCAAGGTAGTGGTGTCTAAAATTTGACAGATTTATATCCGAAAAAGGTTATACTAGGTGTCACTCTGATCATTGTGTTTATCTCAAAAGGCAAAATGATGGCAACTATATTATATTGTTATTGTATGCAAATGACATGCTTGTTGCAGGTTCTAACATGCAGGAAATAAATGTGCTCAAAAGGAAATTGGAAAAATCTTTTGCAATGAAGGATTTGGGTGCTGCAAAACAGATCCTTGGTATGAGAATAACTAGAGACAGGAAGAATCACAAATTAACATTGTCTCAAAGTGAGTACATAGAAAAGGTGTTGAAAAGGTTTAATATGCAGAATAAAAAACCAATTAGTATACCTTTGGCTAGCCATTTCAAATTAAGTAAGGAGGAGTGTCCCAAGACTCAGGAAGAAATGGCTCATATGTCTAAAGTTCCATATGCATTAGCAGTTGGAATCTTAATGTATGCAATGGTCTGCACAAGGCCTGATATTGCACATGTAGTGGGAGTTATAAGCAGGTACATGAACAATCCAGGAAAAGAACACTAGATGGTGGTGAAGTGGATTCTCAGGGATTTGAGAGGTACCACAAATCAAGCATTATGCTTTGGTGGTTCAAACATTGCTCTACAGGGATATGTTGATGCGGATATGGTGGGTGACAGAGATAACAAGAGGAGCACTACAAGATATGTATTTACTATAGGTGGAACAACTGTCAGTTGGGTTTCAAAAATCAAAAGTGTTGTTGCACTTTCAACAACAGAAGCAGAGTATGTTGCTGCTACAGAGGTTAGTAAAGAAATGTTTTGGTTACAAAGGTTTCCGGATGAATTGGGTAAGAAGCAAGAGTTGGGCAGGTTATATAGTGACAACCAGAGTGCCATACATCTTGAAAAGAACTCTGCATTTCATTCCAAGACTAAAAATATACAACTCAAGTACCATTTCATATGGTCAGCATTGGAAGATGGACAGTCGAAGCTGGAAAAGATACACACTAGCCAGAATCTTGCAGATATGCTAACAAAAGTTGTAACCAGGGAGAAACTAAGAATCTAATCAGTTTCGATTGGTCTTCAAGTATGATGAAGAAGATGAGAAATAGCCAGGTCCAAAGTGGAGTCATTTTCTAGCAAATGAAGCAGCGGTGGAGTTGCTATAATCAGTCTCCAAGTGGGAGATTGTTGGGTGTGGAGCCTAATTATCTTCTGTATTCAAAGATTTCAGCCAGATGTATACCCCAGGAAGACTGTACACCCCTCCACGTGGGGGGGTACGGGGGGGTAAATCCCCCCTGACTGGGGGGTCCTGGGGCCAACGGTCCCTAAGCGGGGGCTCGAGGGCAGCGCCGCCAAAGCTAAAAATAGATCTAAAATTGCCTTGTAAAAGTCTAGTAATTTCTAGTCAATCTGGGCCGTTCATTAGGCGGATGATCTGACAGTAGAAGTTATGTTTAATTTATTGCTTTTTACCCTAGAAGGAAACCCCTCACTATATATGAGGGAATTGTATCGCATTTACGCATATCTGTATTCTAAGTTAGGAAGAGAGAGGAGATTGAGAGTGAAGAGGGTGTTACAGTGGATCTGCTGTAGGTTGTATCTCTTCAATTTGCTGGATAATATAATAAAAGAAGGACTAGCTGTTTCTTCATGGATGTAGCCCAAACTGGGTGAACCACGTATATCTGTGTCTCTCTTGTTTTATGCATTTTCTGTGTTTATATTTCTGCAATATTTTATGTGTTCCATTGTTCCGTAATATATATAGTTTTCTAATAGGTCACACATATACATGTGTATAGGCCCTGCTCCATGGTGTTTCTTCGATATGATATAGCGATGCGATTAATCGCAATTGCATATTGCTCATGCCCCGGGCCATTGTTAGCGCTCTTTGTAATCTCCGATAGCTATCTTGCAATGCAATGTGGGCCGTCAATCTGCGTGCTTGATCGGCGGTCCTAGTTGACCTTGCAAGTCGCCATCGCAAGTTTCATATGGTCTGCACCTCAAACTGCTCGTTGCCACCGCTGATTGTGACCCATCGATCAGATCTGGATCGTTGATCGGCCAGATCTGACGGCTACTGCGCATTTCACTATTTATGCCTCCAATACTCTGTTTTTCACTATTTTTGTGTGTTTTTGGCCTCCCAATAGTGATTTTTCGCCATTCTAATGGCTCTCCTCCTACGGTTGTTTTGATCTTTAGCCTGATTTTACTAACTTTTGGAGACTTAGAGAGCATATTTGGATCCATTTTGGGCCACATGCCAACAAGGCTAACATGTACTACACGTGGCTCACTCAAGGTGTTTCTATCACATCTGTTTATAAGCTCCTGTAGCCCCTTCATAACCTTGCTATCGCGCAGTAACTTCATACAGGTCTCGAGGAAGGTTGTAAGCATAGAAGGGTCCATCTCCTGATCAGGATTATCCTTGCTCCCTGAGGTGGAGGCCTCAGTGAAGATCTTCATTGCTTCCATTAATGTTTCACGTGTGTGCCCCAAATTGAACTTAGCCTCCTTCGTCGGAGCTTTGTGAACCCATGTATTGTCTTCGGGATGTTTGCCCTTGTCATCTCCTGTTGTGATTCCACTTCAGAGCACTATATTCACATTCAGATCCTCTTTGTGCGACTCAGACCTCATCATCTACAGGTTCTGAGTAGGCTGAGGTGGTAGTGCCCCTTTGTCACATATCCTTGCTATCAGCGTAGGACAACCTTCCATTTCATGATCAAACAGAGTGCAATACTTGCACGATGGACGTGTTGGGTTAGTGCAATTGCAAGCATAGTTTCCTCGTCATCTGCAATTGTAGCAGATCATATGTCCCTAACCTCTGCCAGGTCCTCCTCTGCCTCGTCCTTGTGCTCACCCCTGAAAGCCTGTCTGTGCCATCCCTGTGCTCTGGTCAGGTGGTCACGTTTCTACCTGAACCCTATAGGAAGGAGTTCTATTTATCATTAGTTCATAGCTTCTACAATTACACTCATCATGCCCTACCGACCTACAAAAGTTGCAGAATAGTTGTTGCGGTGTCTGTACAAACTTTTGCAGCAAATGACAGTTATTCGTAGCATGTTTTCTTGCTACCTGACATATAGCGCACCAGAATGTAGGCCCCGTGCTTGGTCCTGCCTGAGCTTCCGGCCTCAAAGGCATTGGTCCTCCTCCTGTAGTATAGTTCACAAAGATCGGGCAATGGTCTTTGTGATGCCCCTGACCCTTGCATTTCAGGCACCATACCTCTTCGCGCACCTCTGGTCGAACTGATCTATCTTGCTTCAAGCTTTGCATCTCGAGGCAAAGAATTTTCAATTACACATGGATCTTCTAAACCCCTAGATTTGGATCTTGCATCAGTGTCTCATGCAATCTCATTGCAATCTCCAAGGCCTCTGCCTGAGTTGTTATCTTCTCTTGTGACAACGCAACCCTTAAGTGTGGCAATAGCGAAGCCACAAACCATTCGCGATGTTGCCCGTCTGTCAAGTTCATATTAGCTTCACGGATTTTGCACTTCAATCTCTGATCTAATTCCTAATGTGTCTCGCCTAGCTGCTTCGCGATTTCTTTGAACCCCACAATAAAGTGTTCTTCAGATTTAGGCCTACTGAATTCTTTGTTTAGTGCGGTCTAGATGTCTACCACTCTAGCATTCAGGTTATCATTAGAGTACTTGATGTACCAGGTTTGCGCATGATCCTGTAGAGCACTAACCAGTGTCGCCTTCTTCATGTGATCATATATAATTCCCTTAGCTTCCCATACATATTTCACAATGAACCAGAACTAGTCTGGGTCCTCATTTCCCAAGCCTTTGAACAAGGAAGCTTCACTGAATTTTCCATACTAAACTGCGCTAGAGGTGGAGGTGGTATGAGTGAAGTTGTCGGCGATGGTGGTGAAGTTGAAGGTGGTGTGGGTGGAGGTGGGATTCATGGGAATTCTTGTCTTATCAACGAAATAGCACTTCACGGAGAATCCTGCGCTATCCGCTCTTTGTCACCTCACGGAGGTGAAATCAATGGACTATATTCAAGACCCTTTTTTCCTCTGTTCCTGTAAGTATTTCCACTTCCTTAGCTCTGAACATCAAGGTAGCTGCATAACTTGCTTTTCACACAATAACATTTTAATCCAAGTATTCAAATATTTCAAGTACATACCTCACGGTCCTTTGAAAAAGCATCGCTCCGCCTCACTGTAGTTGACTGAGGTATTGATCATGAATTCAATTAAAAATCCTCCTATGACATGATCAATCCAATGATCGACAGTGTGAGTTATCTTATCCTTAGATGCTTCCAATCTATGTACTAGCTCAGGGGTCCAAACAATAGGACCATCAAGTCTCCACCTTCCTTAGCTATCTGCTAGCTTCACAATCCACTCGTATCGCTCAACCAGAAAGGAGCAGAAAAAGATCTCATGGATCTTTGTATATAGGTATCTTTCCAGCCACTGTTCCTTTGTCAATCGCGGGTTTCTGTTCTCCTGCGCTGCGAATTCGTGGATCTTCCTGTCCAACCAGTCTTCGATCTCTTTCTTAGTCGGGTTCCAATGATACGACATCACACATCTCTTATGTAGATTCCAATCCCGGCAATGGAACCATTTGTTGGGTTGATGGGGCTTGACCCAGGTTCAGCGTTAGTTAGCCAAACAAATCCCTACACTACTGGCCCTTTCAGCATCATCCTATGGAGTGCAAACCAAAGTCTCACCCGAAGCAGTATGAGGGGATGCTAGGACAAAGTTTCCCCACCCTGAGATGGTTGTGATGTCGGTTTATTCCTTCTATCCCTGCCTTCGTGTAGGTCACTTAGTTCTAAGGCTTGCCAGACTAGCCCTCTATTCCGCCCTTCAGCACCTTCGCGAAAGGGTACGATTGGCCTTTGCGCATCCCTAACTTGCGGCTTAGGTACTTTTGCGATGCTATGGAAACATACCATGCAAATTCCCAAACCAGTTTGAGTGTCTTACTTATCTTATTAGACAATCATAGTTATCACCGCATAAACAAATGTTTTTACTTGCGTTCACTTAACCAACGTAATTACATACATTCGCGCATCATATAAGAATTATAAATGAAATTCATACATAACATGTCAAGATGCATTAACAGGAACAAAGACACAGAATTTGCAAAATACTTCTCTTTATTGATATCTTTCAAGTGATTACAGACTCTAAACACCCTGCGCACACAGCTGCAGGGGTCCACGCACTCAACTGCAGACTTCCACCCTAGGCCTCTGCTCAATTACAGAGCCTCTACCTATGCTACGACCCGAAACTTAGACTTCTTACTTCAGAGCTATGACTATCTTCCTCTTGTCTAAACTACTTAGAGCTTACTTACTTAGCTCTTTTTATACAATCCCATGGTCTGTGGACCATGGGTAGATCTTTTACAGCTGAATTTACTTTACAAAAATAAGGGTGAACAACCCTTTATGACTCATGACACCTTCACACTCCGCGACCATAAATTGCGGAGACTTTACTATTTTATTACAAAATTTAGCCCAAAACATGGTCTTTTAGCCCCAAAGCTGTCCTTCGGGGATCCCATTCCCAAAACCTACGTGCAAAATCTTTTGTGTAGTTTCCTTACCTACATAATGACCTACCGCAACTCCCCCATGAGCTTCAGCAAGATTGCTATCCCACTCAAAATCTAGCACATATCTTCACAATATTTCATTTGCACCTATCTTATACATATGTCCCACAATAACTGAAAAATTTGTCGTGTGCACTACTAGTTCCTTCTTTTACTAACTTGTATACCCTTCCAATGCCATCCCCATAGTCAAGAAGTGAATAATGTTTTCAAAATGATTATCCACTATATGCACCACATCTGGCAGCCCTTCCTCCATATTAGTAGGTTCTTCGCCTGTCTCGATTCGTGACAGATGGTCAGGTCCTACATTTAACCTCCCTGGGTTCACAATGACTTCAAATTCATACTCCTAGAATAATAGCAACCATCTACAGATCTTAACCCCCAACACATGCTTATTGACCAGGTATTTCAAGGAAGAATGATCGGTGTACATTTTGAAATGCCCTCCTAATAGATAGTATTTGAATTTTTGTAGCGCGTACACCATGGCCAATCCTTCATGCTCATTTGTTAAATAATTCTTCTCAGCCTTTGATAATTTCCTACTCGCGAAGGCTATAGGATGTTCCATTTCTACTTCACCAACCTATATTAGCACTACACCCAATGAAATGAAAGATGCATCCACATGTACGTGAAACTCCTTTTTCCAATCAGGGAATACCAAGATCGGTATATCGACCATCTTTTCTTTCAATACATCTAGGCTACGCTGACATTCTTCATCCCAATAGAATGTTGTGTCCTTCTTCAGCAGTTTCTCCATGGGCGCAATGATTTGAGCATAATCTTTGATAAATTTTCTATAATATCCCATATGTCCTAGTGTTGCACGTAGCTTCTTTGTAGGAATTTATAGGGTAAGTTCCTCAGACAGAACACCAAAGGACACCACTCACAAACAGATCACAGATCAATACACCAGTATTTTTGACGTGGTTAAAACCCTCAAAGAGGGAAACAGTCGGCTTGAGCCAATGCGGCCACTTCAGGCAATTTATTAATAAAAGAATGAAATTTTACATAAGCTTCTCTCATGAACAGTTAACCTACAAATGACCCTTCATGCTCTTTAAATAGAGATCATGGACTAATCGGGTGTTAATCCATGGATCAAGTGTCGGTAATACCGAGGAGAGAAT
>APFE030721854.1:0-24309 GCA_000404065.3 Pinus taeda | reverse complement strand
TCCCTATAATACTAGTGATTACCCCATTACTATTGTAGTTGTACCCCTTATTAATATTGTTGTGCCCCTATTGTCCCCATATTGTTATTACTGTGCCCCATAGAATCCCTCTATTGGTGGCTTTATATTATTATTATTAGGTCAGCTGGCTTATATTGTGACTCCTTAGACTCCTATATATAGAAATGATGTTTTATCATTTGAATCATCCAAGAATTATTCATTTATGTAATGTAAAGGAGGTTTCCCCCTCGAAGAGGTTGAATTCTAAGGCGTTGATCTATCTTTTCTCTCTTTTCTTCAGATGGTTTCATAACAGAGATCCATTTCCAAGATGGTTAAATGGAAGCCGATTAAAGCCATATACAGGGGATCTGGCCCAATGACCACATGATGGTAGCATAGTCTTAGTGCTCTAGGCAGTTGAAAGAGAGTGCGGGACTATAAAATACACTACCTGGATTGTAGAGCTATTGGAAAGGGGAGCTGCAAAAAAGGGTGATGTCACAATATCTGAAGATGCATGAAGGGGGATGCCCTATGGAAAGGGAGACCATGCAACATAACTCGAAAATGATTGTTACAGTCACTGTTCATGATTTGACTGCCAGAATACAATTAAGAGGAGCGGGTGGACAACATTTAAGGCATTTAAGGCTGAAATCTTTGGAGATATGCAGCCAAATCAACATTTATGGATGAATTTTGGGGGGAACGATTGAATTTGAATTTGAATTTTCCTATAAATTATGTGTGGTCATCCAGCAGAAAACACTTTACATCCTTAGAGTTTTTATCAAACTATGTTGTTAATTGCGTATGAATCACTCGTATTGGGAGGATTTAGTCATGAGCCTTGCATTCGCCAAGTTATCATAGGTAAATTAGACATTCATCTTGGAAAAGATGCTAGGACCAAGCCCCACAGAAAGTATGAGTACTGGTGGGGATGTCGTTTCTGAGGGAGTGGTTCTGGAAGTTCTGAGCGTGGAGGCTCTAGCTGCTGTGGCTACAGCACCAAGGTCACCTAGGCCAAAACCTACACAAATGCGAGAAGTCCCCAAGCCCAAGAAAGACAAGTAGAAGAAGCCCATGCTGGTGTGCAAGTCACCGAGGAAGCATGTTGCTACCCAAGCCGAGAAGAATGAAAAACAACCGATGAAAGACAAGGGGAAAGTGGTATATTTGGAGGTCGAAGAGGGCATGGAGGATATAGAGGCTGAGGGTGTGGAGCCTATCTCCAAGTTGTCAAATTCCTAAGGACCTATATGCAGGAAAATTCCTCCTCAATATGCCACTACTACTGGAGGGAATCACTTTTGAAGGTTCGTGCTTGGTGTGGATTCCCCATCTAAAGCTGGAAGACTAGGATTTGGTGGATCATGAGAGGTTCCCCCACCTTGCAACAAAGAATTTTATGAAGAAGTTCTATTACAAGGAATCAGGTGTCACTACATTGGAACTTATGGAGTGGATTCGCAGAGTGAATCAATTGGGGTTGCTAAACCTACTATGGGTGCCCCGCTACCACCGGTCCAACATTAACCTCATTTTTATCAAGCAATTGTTGACCTTGGTGCATGACAAATGTTTATGACTGAGCATGCCAATCCCAATCACTGATATGTTGATCCATTAGATCACGCTATTGTCGCACTCAAGGTTGAATCTGACCAAGGTGTTTGAAGGAAAGACAAGTGTGTGCGACCACGCATAGAAATTGAAGGAAAAATTCAAGCTAGTAAAGAAGTTGCGTGGGTACTCCATCACATATATCATTGACCCCACGGTACAATCTTCTACACAAATCCTAGCTGGGAAAGTTATGAGAAAATGTCACGCAGATGAGGTTTTGGTGCTAGTAATTTCATTGGCTACACAGTGCGTAGAGAGCGTGTAGTTCAATTGGTTGTGCTACTTTTGTAGCAATTTCCTCGCAAATTTTCACAAGGTGTAGGATGAGAGAAGAACCTTCCACTACACATTGTTGTTGCTCTCCATCGTGCTAGTGGTTTGGGACCTACCGGAGGATAGTCAATTTCCTCCTATGGACAAAAGATTTCCGAAGGCTGCCCAATTTGCCTCCGTTTGGGCCACAAAGGATGTTGCACATGTCATAGAGACCAAAGTATTTTGGGTGCTGATGGAGGTGAGCATTCACATGGCCATCAACTAGAAGTCACAGTTGTCCCCAATAGTGTTTTAACAACTATCAGAGAATGTGGAGTTTAAGGTAGATTTCCATCACATATATATATCAGGGCACGGAAGGATCCGCAACAAAAATGGTTTGATCTGCCTTACTTGGCCATGGATGATGCCATCAAAGAAACTATCAAGCATTGGGTGACAGATTGGCATTCTCCATCCAATCTAGCAGTAGGCACTAGCAAATCCACAGAGAAGAAAAAGAAGGATGCGGCAAAGCATAAGGTCCATCACTTGGCCGAGAAGTGGAGAAAGGAGGTTGAGGAGAAAGCCCGAGTGGAAAAAGAGCATGCTGCAAAGTAGTAGGCTAAACAAGAAGAGCGCAAATCCAGGCAGAGTGGTAAGTCCCCTTCACCCCAAACAGACGAAGAGGAGCAATCCAAAGAGGGTGGTGGTGATCAGGAGGAGCAGAGCACTCCCTTCTGACTGAAGCAATATAGAGAACAAGAAAAAGAAGGGTCCCGGAAGAAATCCAAAGCAGCAAAGCCATCACTAGACTCTATTACTGTCACAGAAGGTGACCTTGATGAAATTGGAGATAAGGTGCATGATACTACAGTGGAACTGCTCCAACAATTTGAACAACAAAAACAAAAGGCACTAAGTACCATTCAGAAGGATCTATGTGAGCTACAGATTCAAATGAATAGGATCTAGGTGGACGCATGGTAGGTAAGCGTTGCACCAAAAAGCTTGGCACTGGGGACCAATCAAGTAGCAGAGATTGTTAGATCACTAGATCTCCAGGCAGTTGCACTACTAGAGGGATCATTGAGCATGGATGCAGTCAATGAAAAGGTCATCATAAGTTCTTTGAATAACAACATCCTCAACATAGACATGCTCCCAGTGAGTATCTTCACACTCTATAGGCAGGTGTGATAGCAAAGTTCAGAGCACGGGAGCAGTGCATGCTCATCCTCATCAGTGAGTATTGGGTGAAAAATGAACATATGTTCATTAAGAAGATAGAGGCACTGAAGGAAAAGGAGAAAATTCAAGTGCAAAGCACTCAGTTAGCGGCTACGGTGGAAGAAGCATGTAGGATAGTGCCAGAATTACATATCCTTTAGGAGGCACCGCTAGAGGCAAAGATCAGAAAGCTTGATATGGGCATGCAGGATGCTAAGGTAGAGGTGGCTAGAGTTCAATTCAAGTTGAACATGAAGATTACAAAACTAGAGCTAAAGTCACAGCCTTCAACCTTGCCAGAGGTAAGGGAATAGTGTGAAGCCGCTGTCAAGGATGGAGTTGCTATGGTAGATTCCGCAGTGGTAGACTACACGGTGTTGCTCAAACAGGCTATGGAAGTAGTGATGATCCTGCAGGAAGATCCCACCCTACAAGTATTGAATACAGAAGTCCATGAGCTACAACAGCAATATGACAAAGTATGGGTGACGATGCACACCATTGCTACAGCACAACGCCTCACCAAGCTGCAGGAGGGTAAGAAGTTGCTTACCCAGGTGGAAGAAACATAGAAGAAAGAGGCAGTCCTTAAGGCCAGATTGGGGCCTTGGTAGATGTGGCCTACATAGTCTCCACCAATTTTCAGGAAAAATTGGTGAACTTGCAAAGTACACAGCATAAGATTAAGCATGACAATGCAGGACCAGTCACAAAGCAGCTGGTAGAACAGATCAAGCAGGCAGCCACGTAGAGTGCAGCTAAAGTAGCAATTTCACAAGTGGAGGTGGGGGATCTTTGAAGCAAGATCTTTGCACCAGCTGAGTGACTCGAGGGCAAGTCACAATCTTTGTGTTGGGGGTCTGTTTGGATGGGGTCCCCTAGGGTCAAATTTGGGGTAAAAGCCAAGTTCTATGTAAAAATATGTAAAGTCTCCACAAATTGTGGTTGCTGAGCACATAGATAGTTAAAGAATCAAAAAGGGTTTTACCCTCTTTTATGTGAGTTAAGTTGTCTTTTTGAAGAAATGGCCATTGTCTGCAAGCCATGGCATTATATAAATAGGTGTGTCTTAGAGAGTCTAAAGCAAGATAGGAATATCGATGGTTTAGACAAATGTAATGGGTCATTAGAAGCAAGATTGTAGAGGTATTAGAGGAGGAAAAGGCTTTGTAGTTGTGTGCATAGAGGCCTATAGTAGAGTCTACAGCTAAATGCGAGGTCCTTGCAGTTGAGTGCGTAGGGAAGTCTTGAATATGTAAGCTAAATTGAATATTAATAAAGAATAGTATTACAAAAATTCATGTGTTTTACCTATTTACTTTTGTTATGTATGAATGTGCTTCATGCTATGATGAATGATGGGTTTATGAAATAATGTTGTATTGATGCATGACTTTACTAGATCTATATTGTTATATGAATGCAATTGATGTTAAGGGTTTATGTGAAGATTATATCATTGTATGTTAGAGTTATCGAACACTTAAATAGATATGAGTGAATACTGGGCTAAGGGTAATCTTTGATGTGCATAAGTGGTTTATTTACCTATTCAAGGTCCATGAAATCTAGTCGTAGACCTTCACAGAGGTCTAGAGGCTGGCTAACGGAGGTTACATCAATAAGCCATAAAGGCTTATCGATCTGCGGAAAGGTAGATATAGGGCATAAAACAACATCGCATTGATCTCTAGGTGCACAAAATTGGTTCTAGCATCCCCCCATACTACTTCAGGTGAGACTCCAGTCTACACTCCACAGATTGATGTCGAAAGGGCCAATAGTGTGGGGATTTGTTTGGTGAAACTAACTCTGAACCTGGGTGAGGACCCACTAATCCAACACCGTCCCCTCCATTTTTAGAGCATAAATGCATCTTTGGTGGTAGATATCAAAATATTTTCACCATAAATAGACCCTACCTTCTCCTCTTAATGATATTTGTTCCATCCAATCATGAATAGTAATACCAACAACTATTTTTGGAACTGGCTACATGGTACCCCCCCGTTGGCATAGCGCATCCATCGCAGCTTCTCCCCTCACACCTCTTGCCTCCATTGCGTAACCACCTTTCTATATTTTTCTCCTTGTTGGGAAATGTAGTTTATAGTCTCACACTCCCTTCCAATTTCCTGGAGTGCTAAGAATGTATTGCAACCATATAGTCGTTGCACAGGACCAAGATCCCCTATATACAGTTTCAATCTACTTCCATTCACATTCTTAGGGAATGGCTCCCCATTCAGCTTCGCAAGTTGAACTACACTACCATTCATGATTTCCTTAATAACATAGGGCCCTAACCAGTACATTTGAAATTTCCCCAAAAACTTCGTGAATTTGTTGTGATATGGCAGCACTAAATCATCCACTTTGAAACTGTGTAGCTTAATATGTCGATCATGGCATGATTTTTCTTTTTCCTTTTGTACTTGCTGGTGAAAGCCAGCAAGAAAGTGGTCCTCTTCCAACTCCATCAGTTGCATGAGCCATTCCTCTAAGGTGTCACGATCTGCCATCTATGTCAAAGCTGCAATATGTAGACTTGATACAATATATTCCATAGGCATCACTTCTTCAATCCCATAGACCAACCTAAATGGTGTTTGGCCTGTCAACTTCTTGCAAGTCATCCTACATGCCCATAGTACTACTGATACATGCATATCCTAGTCATTTCTCTCCATGTTGTAGACCTTTGTCAACGCATTCTCTAAGATTTTTTTAACCACTATTCCATTTGCTTGTGGGTGATAGGGCATGTTCTTTTCGTGGTATACCTGGAATTATTCAAGCATCACATTAATCATTTAATTCAAGAAATATGTACCTCGATCACTCATCAATAACTTAGGGCATCCAAACTGTGTTAAGACATATTGAAACAAAACTTCACAATTGTGGCAGCTGTATAATCCTTCACTAACTATACTTCTGCTCATCTAGTTAAATAGTTTGTTGCAGTAATAATATACCTTGTGCCCATCTTCTTCCCTAGTGGTTTTATTGGGCCTATGAAATCAATAGCCCACTTATCAAATACCTACAACGAAACCTGAGGATTTAAAGGAAATTCTTCTCTTCATGAAGGCTTTCTCGTGCTTTGGCAAGCATTGCACGCCTTGCAGTATGCCTTAGAATTCTTATGTAATGTCAGCCACCATAACTCCACGTGTAAAATCTTCTATGTAGTCACTTTTCTTGCGTAGTGTCCTCCTATCGCTCCTCCATGTGCTTCGATGAATATACTAGCGCATTCAAACTCTATAACATACCTTCACAATATTTTATCTGTTCCCATATTATACAAGTGACCTGAAATCACTGAAAAATATGTAGAGTGGGCTACTAATTCCTTCTTCTGCTGAGTGGAATATCCTTCTGAAGTAGTACCTGTGGTTAAAAACTAAATTATGTCAGCAAAATGGTCATCTGTGACACACACCGCAAAGAGTTGTGCATTTGGCGGCCCTTCCTCCAAAATATTTGGTTCTTCACCCATTTCAATCCTTGACAAGTGGTATTGTCTTGCATTCTTCCTTCCAGGAATCACAATCACTTCAAAGTCATATTGTTGGAACAAAAATAACCATCAGCAGATTTTCCCCCCAAACATAGGCTTATTGATCAGGTACTTCAGTGCGGAGTGATCTTTATACATTTAAAATGTCTGCCCAACACGTAATACCGAAACTTTTGTAGTGTGTAAACCATTTCCAGCTCTTCACGCTCTGTAGTGGAATAATCCTTTTTATCCTTTGATAAAATTTTTCTCATGAAGGCTATTGAATGATCAATTTCTCCTTCTCCTACATGTGTTAATACTAATCGAGCGCAATACAAGAATCATCTACATGCACATAGAATTCTTTCTTCCTATCTAGAAACACCAAATCAGGCATAGTCACCATCTTTTCCTTCAAGACATCTAGACTGCACTGGCATTCTTCATCCCAACAAAACATCATATCTTTCTTCAATAATTTTTCCATTGGTGCAGTTACCTGAGCATATGCCTTCATAAAATTTCTATAATACCTATTCTGCCCAAAGGTTGTGCGCAACTATTTTACATTCCTAGGAGCTTCCAAATTTACAATCATAGTGATCTTCATAGGGTCCACCATTAGTCCCTTCTTACATACTACATGGCCGAGAAAAATTCCAAAGGGCACACAGAGTATGCACTTCTTCAAATTCAGTGCAATCTGATACCTTCGACATGTATCCAACATAAGGCACAAACTTGCAACATGGTGCTTCACCAACCCAAACATGGTCTAATCATCAAAATAAAACTCCAAAAATTTATCAATAAATTCCTTATACGTCGTGATTACTACTTAGGAGAATATTGCAGACGCTTTCTTCAATCCAAATGGAATTACTATATACTAAAAGCGACCCCACTCCATTGTGAAGGTTGTCTTTCTTCGATATTTTGGTGCGATATTTATTTGACGGTATCCTAAGAACCCATCAATAAATGAATAAGCCTCATGTCCATCAACATTCTCTAATACTTCATCTATAAATGGTGTTGGAAATGGATCACGCACGCATGCATCATTCAGCGTTCTTAGATCTACGCATATCCTAATTTCACCTTTTTGTTTCTTCTCTTGGACAACCATTGGGATTATCCAATCAGATTCTTCTACTAGTTCAATAATACCAGCATCTAGCATCTTATCAATCTCTTGGCACACCTTTTCTTTATATGTTGGATTTAGTCGATAAAGTCTCTCCTTAATGGGCTTCACATCTGATTTCAACGTAATTTTCATAACACTCAAATCTCCAACGATCCCCTTCATATCCACAAACTTTGTTGGAAATAGGTCTATGTATTCACATAGCAGTTTGGCCACCTTATCGATTGTATCTTCATCCCAATAGTCTCCTATCTTAATGAACTTAGGATTTGCTTTAGATCCAATATTTACTTGTTTAGTTTTCAAAGGCTCCAAAATATCTGGGTTTTCTTCTTTCGGTCCTTCCACTTTGCATTGTCCTTCTATCTTTGGAATGTTAATATTTTGTGGGTCTTCTTCTTCCTCTTCAGGAGTCACATTGTAACATTCCATCTCTTGGCATAGCTATGTACTCCAATCTGGCTGAGCCCATTCAACCAGTTCCTTACGCATTCTGAATATAGCTACTTTTACCTCTTAGATCTCTTCATCAATACATTGAAATCCATCCTCAAAGTTGAAAGTAAATAAGAAAATATCTCTTAAGATATCCCATTCAGTTGTCCCATTGCGAAGCTCCATTACCGTATACCAATTCATTGGGATTGTATCTAAGGTATGAAAAAAATGTGTACCCATTCTGGTTGTGGTTTCGTTCCCCAGGCCTTACTACATCATGCCAAATGATCACGTGGATCATTCTTCCCACTGTATTTTTCTATCTTCTGAGTATTAGCATACCTAAACTGTAATGTCATCATTCTTTTGTATTCCTTCCATCCAGCGAAGCTTTCCTTGTGCATACCCCACCCATGGGCAGGTGTAGCTTGTAGTGCCAACTCTAGTGCTTGGACATGATGTTCTTTAGGTGCTTCCATTTAAAATTCATCCAAGAAAAAATCAACATCAGTCAAACCATCATAATATGGAAGCGTCCTTACCTCAATTGAGACACACCACAGTGATTTGGTCATCATATTGCAACGAAGCGTAGATACTTCATGCAACCAATTATGCCAATGTTCAATCTCCTCATCTAAGTCTAAGGTGCAGGAGTTATCCTTGTCCCATGCAATTTTTCCATCAACCATAGGATTGATCCAATCTTCATTTTGTGCTATGATATTTTATATTTGATCCAAGTCATCATCATCTTCCACAAAATCATGAACAGGTTCAGTATAGTGTGCTTTCTCAGTAGGGTCTACAGGTACTACCACCCTGAGGGACTTCCTTTCAAACGCCATCTTCTGCTTCTTCAAGTTGATTACTGCATCCATATCAAAATCCTAGTCAATCCCAAGTAGCGCGGGGTACTGGTTACTATCATCCATTATTTCAATGACCTCAAAGTCAGCCAACACACTTACACCCTCAATGTCTATCGTTACACCATATAAGGGCCCCATCGGAATAATCATCTATTTATTTTCCATGCATAACTGAATAAGAGACCACTGCAGCATAGGTCTCCCCATCCTTTCCCACATCTACTTTGATAGTACATTCATATCAGAACCATTTCATATTCACCTATCTGTGGAGTCACCCTCATCTCGTGCCCCGTTCACTTCTTATGCTTACCATTTTTTCTCATAGTGTGTTCTCTAGCAGGGGTATTTTCTTTATTCACACATTTTTCGATTAGCTCTTGTAGCCCTTCTACTCTTTTATTATCAATTAGTAACTTCATATAGGTCGTTAGAAAAGTAGCTAATATTGAAGGATCTACCTCTTATGTTATACTAGTTTCCGGTATTTTCTCCTAGCTTCTTGAGGTGGAGGCCTCAGCGAAGTTCTTCTTTGCTTCCATGAAGGTCTCTTTAGCTGGATTAAGATCAAATTCTATTTCTTTCTTAGCAGCCTTTTGCACCCACCTATCAGCCTCATGTTGCTTTCCCTTATCTGCACTAGTGGCCATACCACTTCTTGTTACTATATTTATGCCCTGATCTTCTTTGTGGGGCTCTGCCCTCATCATCAATGTGTTCTACGTAGGCTGTTGGGGTTGAGTCTTATTTTCATCTTTTCCATAAGGATCGAACATTCCTCTATCACATGGTCAAACTAGCTATAATACTGACATGACAAATGCATGGGGTTTGGGAAATCTTGTGCAAAGTGTCCTGCTTCACCACAATTATAGAAAATTATCTGCCCATGTCCTTGGCCATCTTTGCCCCCTCTTCCTCATCCTCAGCCTTGGAATCCTCCATGCACTGCTCCTATGCCCTAATCCTAAGGTTGATTTTCTGCTTGCATTTGGTAGGTAGGGTTTCTATCCATCATCATCTCATAAATCCTACAATGTGGTTTGTCATGACCTATAGATTTACAGAAATTATAAAACAACTACTGAGGGGTCTCTACAAACTTCTATAGTAAATGGTAATTATCAGTTGCATGTTGCCCTGTAACCTCACAGATAGGACACCATGGTATAGCTCCCACACTTGGCTCAATGGTATTCTATGGTTTCAAGGGAACAAGCCCTCCCCCAATAAGGTATTTCTGATAAACCAGCCAATGGTCCTTATCGTGCCCATGGCCCTTGCATTTCAAGCACCAGATTTCAACGCACACCTCCAGTTGGGCTTCCTTTCCTTTCTTCAAGCTCTGTAACTCCAATTGCAGGATTTCCAGCTATGAGTGAATCTATTGTGCTTCAAGGTTTGTATCTTGTATGGGTGAGGCTTCCAGCCTCATCATGATCTCTAAGGCTTCTGCTTATGTTTTTATCTTTTGTTGTGATAGTGGCAATCTTAAGTGCAGCAAAAGCAACATGATATACCAGCATCAATGATTGGAATCTGTAATCACCATATTGGCTTGCCTAATTAGGCATTTCAACCTTTGATCAAAATCTCAGGGTGTCTCATCTATCTTTTGTCGAATTGCTTTAAATTTAGTCACCGACTGCACCTCTAACTTAGGCTTACTAAACTCCTTGTTCAAAGATTATTGGGTTTCTACCAACGTCGCAGTGGGGTTGTCAGTGTAGTACTTGATGTACCATGTCAATGCTCAATCTTGTAAGGCTATGACCAACTGCACTTTCTTGATGTTATCATATTTAATATGTTGTGTTGTCCATACAACTCCTGTAAGAAACCATAATTGCTTGGGATCTTGACTCCTTATCCCTTTATAAACCAACTCTTCATCACGTTCGTCGTGTTTAATGGTGGTAGTGGAGGTGGAGGTCGAGGTGGAGGTGAAGTTGTCATTTTATGAGGTGGAGGTGGAGTGGACAGATGAGGTATGCTTGGTATACCCTACTTAATCAATTGTACTACACTTCACGGTGTAGTCAGAACCATCCCTTCCTCATCACTTGAAGGGGGTTCAATGAGCGGATTGTACTCCGAGTTGGATCCTTCATTTCTTCTAAAGAATTTCTCACTTTATGTAGCCCTAAACATCAAGGTAACTGAATAACCCTATTTTCACATAACAACATTTTAATCCACGTTTTCAATTATTTCAAATACTTACCTCGCGGTCCCTTAAAGAGCCTACATTCCGCTTCACTATAGTTGATATTTCTATCATCGCAAACTCAGTCATAAAAATTCCAAGTGTGCTATCAATCCAATGATCCACGACCCTAGCAATATTTCTTCCTAATGTTTTTAGACAACATACTAGTTCCGAAGTCCACTATATATGGAAGTCAAGCCTCTACATCCCTTGACTATCCGCCAATTTAGACAACCATTCGTGTAGTTCATCAGGAAAGAAACAGAAGAATGCTTCAGTTTCGTTTGTGTATAAATATCTCTGTAACCACTATTACTTCGATAATTTAGGGCTCTTTTTCTATTGAGTAGCAAACATGTGCACTTTCATTCAATCCACTTTTCAATCTCTTTCTTTGTAGGAAACAATTTATCACACCTCTTATATAGATCCTGGTCTTGGCAACGAAACCATTTGTTGGCTTAAGGGGGCCTGACCTAGGTTCAGATTTATTCATGTCAACCAAAAAAACCCTAACTGTTAGAAACAACCTGCATAGTGCAGGTTGCAGTGTCACCCGAGGTAGTATTGGGGGATGCTAGAACTAGGTTTCTTCATCTAGAGATTGTTTCATGTGTATTCTAAAGTCCTTATGGCTCAGATATACATTATTGCGGATCTAGAACTTCCTATGGTCCACTACTGCAACTCTATTAAAATGGCTTCCATACCTTCATGAAGGTCTACGATTAGGTTTACTAGACCCAAAAGAAGCATACTCACATCTTTCTCTTAGTAAATGACAACCCTAGATCTTCCTTCACACAGATCTACTTGTTCTGACTAGTCATATTACCACATTCATCTAATGTCTTCACGAAAACAGTTCATTACATTCTTCATGCATGAATATTAAAGATTTAACATATTTGTGTAGAAGATACACTTTATTTCAGAGAAAACATATCATTAAGAGATAATGCATAAACTTAAACAA
Source organism: Pinus taeda (assembly GCA_000404065.3). Lineage (NCBI taxonomy): Eukaryota > Viridiplantae > Streptophyta > Pinopsida > Pinales > Pinaceae > Pinus > Pinus taeda. Next base: position 12,036 of record APFE030721854.1, on the reverse strand, counting down.
AAATAAGAACAAAGCACAAGTGCAATAGATTTGGTTCAAAATTTGTCTTTATTAGATTTAGCATTCAAAATATAGACTCTTCCACCCTGCACACCTAGCTACAGGGGCCTGCACACTCACCTACAAACTTGCCAAGGTCTTCGCACACTCAGCTATAGGAGCCTTCCCCTTTCACCTAAGTACAGAAAATAGAGATTTCCTACCTTAGAACTTTTCCCTTATCCTTTTTCTTCACCAAAATTTATTATTCTATACTCACTATGACTCAAATATGTATATCTTTTCTATTACAATACCATGGCCCACAGGCTATGGTTGAGTCTCAAAACCATCTTATCACTTACCCATACAAGGGGCTAAAGCCCCTTTGACTCTTACTTAGTTGTGCACTCTGGTTCCCCATTTCGCGGAGACTTTACATTCTTTACAAAATTCTTGACCAAAACTAGTTAAACTAACCCAAAATTGACCCTAGGGACCTTATCCCAACAGCTATTTTTTCTCATCTATGGAACATTGGACTCGAAATAATGGAACTCTTTTTCCTCCTAGTGCCGAGTTATAACATGGCCTAATAGCCTTCTCATGTTTAGGTTTGACTACCTCAAATCTTAACCAAAGTTACAATTTGAACCCTTATAGAGTATTATTCATCATAATAATTTGTCTATCCCCTTTTCCATGAATAATAGGGGCTAACATGGCATCCTCTCAAATTATGGTGGTGAAAATAGGAAGGTCAACTTCTAAGTGGCATGACTTTACATATAGACTACTTGATGAAATTTTTGCGTTATTGAGAAGGCATATGTGAGTAGAATATGAAAAAACAATTGCACTAAAGTAGCAAATTTTTACACCCAAAAAACAACATTTTATTCCTCAAAATTCTCCCAAAATGTTTCGAACCCCAATTTTCTAAACTAGGTCATGTCGGTAAAAACGGTCCTATGAGCTGAAGTCACCACTTTTTCCACTCTAAAAACATCGAGATGCATGAAAAAAATATAATGATCTAATACAGATCAATTATATTTTTCTTTCTTTAACAATATCAAAGAATCAAGTAACTTTTACTCAATGTCAATAAGTATTGTGGCTTCTACAAATCCTTTAAGAGTTTGGATTCCAACAACAACATCCAACCACCCTCTAGTGCAATAGTCATAGTGCCATCAAGCTCACAAAATATCCAGTTCAATCTCAATGCAACAAACACATTGAGCTACAAATGAGTTTCATCACAAACCTTGTTCATTATTGAGTTATTGAATTTCTATTTTTCCCTACAAATGATAAAGTTGATGATATTTTCAAAAATTCTTTTAGAAAATCAATGTTTCTAAACTATAATATATGATAAGAGTTTAGGAAGTTTTCATTAAGAGGGAATAGGATCTAATTCCTCCTTCCTTCTCCAAGTGTGTCACCTTCATAAATCCTTCAATCATATCCCAGTTGATTCTTGAGGGAGGATCTTATGACATTTAGGCACTTAGGAGTTAATTAAGTTCAACTTGTTCTAACGTGTCTATTAGGTAAAAGTGTGTTTCCTAGTGTGTTTCTTTAGTATGCATTAGTTGCATTGTAATATGAAATCATGATATGTCCAATACATAAAGTGATTTGATAGTTCATATTCTCCTCAATACTAATGGCTATTGATTTATGTCTTAACACTCAATTGATACATGATCTCTCTAAAGAGCATGGAGGGTCATGGTTGATTATCATTTGTGAGAAATCCCTTATGTGATTTTTTTCTTTTGCAATAATAAAATTTCCTCAAGTGGTCATATTGGCTAGGGCCATGGGCTATTTCCATCTTAGAAGGTTTTAACCATGTAAAAATATTGAACTTTGATCTAGTTTTGTGAGTGGTTGTTGAAGGTGTTCAACACCTTTAACATGTTTACCTCTAGTTTATCTCACCCTATTACATAGAGTTAATGTATCCCTTTCCCCTATTCCTCATGAACTTTATTTTCTCTCTAAAAATAGATTAGGTAGATACCTATTTAGTGGTACCTATAATCATTCCAAGTAGAAAATAGGTAAAAATATATATACAACCCCATATTCCCTAATAAAGAATTAAAAGATACAATTTATCAAGATATTTGGCAGGTGAGACATGATGTTTTTCCTTCATAACTATGTAAGTATAATTTGAAGGCATTGGTACATGCAAGTAATAAAAATTATGATTATAAATTTTATCACCTCTAAGGATAGGTTCAATTGGGCAAAGTGTTTAATTGCATTTATCATTAAAATTGGTTTAAGAAACAATTTTTAGATAAACATTAGGCATATCAATCCCAAGTGAGGCGAAAATTGAAACTGATGAGAAAAAAGTTGGAAAAGGTTGCTCTACTTGTTTTAACACTAGTACCCCTTATTGTAAAGGTACTTTTAATGCTAAGATGAATCATAGTTGGTATTTATATATAATATATATATATATAGATATATATTGTTTTAGTGTTTTCTTCTAAAATATGTATAAAAAAAACCGACTTAAGATTGTGGATGACAAAACAATCTCACAATATAAATGGTTTTTTTTTTTGTGGAAAAACCTGTGAACAGTTTTTGAAACCAACGTTCAGGCTAGCCTAGTGAGTCCATCATCAAGGCAATGGTGATTTGTATTTTGAGAAGAGAGAGCATGAAACTATGGAGCTTATTAATAGTTAATTGAAAAATATTTGATGTCTTCTTTTATTGTCGGCTTACAAATGACTAGCTAATTAATAATTATTTATTTATTTATTTATTTATATAAGTAATAAATAAATAAATAATTATTAATTAGTTAGTCATTTGTAAGCCAACAATAGAAGAAGACATCAAATGGAGCTATTAATAGTTAATTGAAAAAATATTTGATGTCTTCTTTTATTGTCGGCTTACAAATGACTAACTAATTAATAATTATTTATTTATTTTATTTACTTATATAAATAAATAAATAAATTGATAATTATTAATTAGCTAGTCATTTGTAAGCCGACAATAAAAGAAGACATCAAATATTTTTCAATTAACTATTAATATCTCCATAATTTCACGCTCTCTCTTCTCAAAATACAAATCACATTGCCCTAATGATGGACTCACTATGCTAGTCTGAAATGTTGGTTTCAAAAACTGTTCATAGGTTTTTCCACAAACAAAAAAATTCTACCAACCTGTATGGACTCTCTCTTTAACAATATAAATGGTTGCTAAACATTATAGATTTGTAGAAATTGATAGAAACAAAACTTGCCAAAATTCTAATCTATGCCACAATCATAGTTAAACAACAAAAATAAATAGTAATCACTCAAATCATCCAATGGAAACCAAATATACAAAGATAGTTTTACTATAACACCTGTGAAGGAACACATAAAATTTACCAGTCCCCCTCTATGGGATGGGTTCTTGGCTATCCTCAAACGTCTTTATATTTTTGATAGAGTCTCTCTCCTCTATAATGTGTAAACCCAAAAAATGAAATGTTTGAGCTCAATGGAAACTCAAATGGAAGAAAAATGATGGTGGACAATGAAAATAATTAGAGTTACAGTAGCAAGTGTAACAATGAAAATAATCAAAAGTGAATAATGAATGGAAAACCCTTCTATTTATAACCAAATATTGAGTTATTCTCAAATAATGAGCAATAATAAAATATTATTAATCCTATTCTTCGAATAACCACTTGGAATATTTTATTATATTTGGTTAGGAGGGAAAAAGTATTTAAACTTTTATTTAGAAATAATAAATAAATAAATGATTTATTTATCATCTCAAGAAATTAGTTAAGGAATAATAAACAAATAATGATTTATTTAATTATTCTTCATGGGTTTAACTATAAATTACTTAATAAAAGTGGTTTATTAAGTAATTTCTCATAGTGAAAGAAATTTTACAATGGTAAAATTGGCTTTACATGGTGTACTTTGATCCATCTAGTAAATTAGACTAGATGATCAATTTTTTGGTGATAACAGATTCCCCTCCAATGTACGAGTGTTAGGAGCAAAACTTATGACCAAAGCATGTTGTAAAGACATAATCACTAGACAACACAGGGGAGTCAGAGAGAGAGAGAGAAAGAGAGACCAATAAAGTTGAAGTGAAAGAGGATAGGAATAGAGGGGGTGAGACTAATGCAATTCTCCTTTATGTTGTGGTACTAAACCTCAATGAGGTGGGGGAGGCATACCTATACCCACCAAGATAACTTAGTACATAAATAATGGTGTGCCCAGAAACATAAAACTGAGCAATGAAGTACATACTGAATGGTACATGACATGCTAGCATAACAGAGCCAGAAAAGAACAAAATGTGTCTCATATACATAATTCATCTAGAAAAATATGAGTCAGGACTAAATACAATAATATCTGAGTACATGAGATATAATGGACCTTCCCTCAAAAATGAGTGGGAGGGAAGGTACAACAACTAGAGAAGCCCTGCTGAACAGTGAAGGGCTCTTCAAAATTGAATGGATCATCTAAAGGAGACATGCATGATATGAACACTCTGATCGGTAGGAATTGAACCCATCAACTCTGCAAAAATGCATCTGAGGGTGTAGCATAATAGGAATGCATTCGAGCATGTGGGGGGCTACTTGAAGGGCCACCCCCTCATGAGGTCTGAAACATCTCATGCACACTTGGGAATCACTGGTACAATTTGCTGCATCATCGGACCATCAAGTGTATCAATCATGAACATGAAACGACCAAGTCAAAGTGCAATAATGAGTCCCTCTTCTCAAGCTGAAGTGTTGAATAATAATGGAAGTTGGAGCCAAGATGCACCGCCCTCTAGGTCATTCTTCTGGAATAAATGAGCTGATGTCAACAGAATAGGGCTCGTAATAGATGAGGCAATGAGGCCTCAACTAAGTCATAAGGGAAAATAGTAATGTGACTGATGGACTAACACCATGTATTATAAGAAAAATGGTACTAAGGGACAAATAGACGACTTCCCTTGTCAGAGAATAAAGTGCATGGTTGACCTGGTAGCGATTGATGGAACTCCAGAGGGGATGGGGACAGTATGACTCAAGGCTAAATGAGCAACACAGGATGAATGGTATGGAAAGATGGATGGAATACTATGACATGATATAATGGGACTTGAAACAGACTCCATGAATGCAAGGGTGACTCATCGTGGATGCGCTGAACAAGGGTGACTCAATGACACTGCCACACAGACTAGGCCTGGTGGGGAACATCAAAACATGATTAAATGATGGTTACTCATGACGAAAATTGACACATGGTACAACAAGTATTCAGAGGAGGAGGACCTCAAAGTACAAGTGTTGCTTTATGACGAAATTTGATTTTGAGAGGTGACAAAGTGACCTTTCTTGGAACAATGGCTTCTTGGTGAAGTTTCAAATCATTAAATGAAATGATGCAACCTACCTAAATTGATGACAAAAATAAATATGCGCAAATCAATGGGAAATTCTATGGGTAAAATTTCTTAAGGTAGAATTCATTATGAGGATTAGAAAGTAGTTGGCCTTTGAAATCCTCCAGGAGATATCCCCCCTTACCAAAGTCCTTAAGAATGATGTAAGGTCCTAGCCATATTGATTTGAAATTTCCATGCCCTAAAGTATCATGGGCCTGGTCATACACCAAAAAAATATCACCTTCATGGAAGGCACAAGGATTGACGTTTCATTCATGATGAGCTTTGGTGTGCTTTTTGGCCACTTCAATGGTTTGCAAAGAAACATGATGGTCTTCAGAGGTGTGTTCAAGCATGACAAGTCTTTATTCTAATGGTTGGGAGTTAGGGAGAATTTTTACAACTAGGTGGAGGGAACGGATCTCACACTCGATTGGAAATATTGCCTCCTCGCCAAAAACAAGGTGGAAAGGACTGAACCCAGTGGTGGTTTTGACAAAATTTATATAGGCCCACAATGTTGGGAAGAGCATAAGGTTCCAGTTGGGCTTGTGCTTATTCACCATCCATTAAAGCATTGTTTTGAGAATCTTGTTGACTACTTCAACCTATCCATTACCTTGGGGGTAATAAGATGATGAATATTGGTCCTGGAAGCCCAACAATGAGGATAGTTCATGCCATACCTAATCTTCAAAATATTGGCCATGTTCAGAGACCAATTGTTTCGGAACCCTGAATCGAGCAATAACATGGTTAAAAAGGAAAATAGTCACCATATCCGCCATGTTATTTAACATTGGCATGGCCTCAGCCCATTTGGTGAAATAGTTGACTGCCATGATAATATACTTATGGTTATTAATAGATGATGGTCAAAACTCAATAAACGCAATGGCCCATTTACAGAAAGGACTAGCAACGATGATAGGATGGAGGGGAGTCGGTGGGGCTCTTGCATTTGGGTAAAAATGTTGGTAATTGGGGCAGTGTTTGACTTCCTCAATACAATCACAGAAGAGAGAAGGCCAAAAATAACTAGCACGCATGACTTTTTGGGCAATGGCCATACCAGAGAGGTGACCACCACAAGCACCACTATGATAGGCATTTAGCACTTGCTCTTCTTCAATATGGGTGAGACAACGTCGGAGGATATAATCCACACTATGATGATAAATTTCATCACCGATGAGGAGGTAGCAAGGGGCTTGGTATCATATTTGTCGTCGATCATCATGAGTAAGATGGGGCGCGAACTTTTGGGTTCACAAATATGTGAGAATATCTCCATACCAAGGATCATCAAAAGTGATGATAAACAAGTGTTCATCTGAGAGCTCATCATTAATTGGCAAATCACATGCACTAGTGGGTAATTCATAAATGAGTTCGGTGAAGGAAAAATCTTTCTTACTCTTAGGTGTAGCAAACTCAAGATCTAATTCTTCGAGGATGACGATCCAACGTGCATACTTCCCATTAATGATCTGTCGACTCAATAGGAAGGTCATGGGGTTGGAGTTTGTACAACCCCGGTGATACACATAAGGATATAGTGATGGAGCTTTTGGACGGAGAACACTATTGTTAGCACCAATTTCTATTCATGAGAGTAGTTCACGAGGGAACCTACTAGGATCTTATTGACATAGTAGATAACATGCTCATTCCAATCATTATCTTCTAAGATAAGGACCCCAACGACCAAATGGGTCGAAGTTGAGATATACAAGATGAAATTCTTGGTGAAGTCGAGGGGACTGATCAAGGGTGCGGACATAAGAGAATGTTTCAGGGCATCAAAAGAGTATTGAGCATGGTGATCCCAAAATAGTGGAATGCTTGAGTGAAGGAGTCTAAGAAAACCATGCGTTGTGGTCAAATAGTCAAGTACCAATCTGTGAAGGAAATTGACTTGGCCTTGAAGGCTTTGTAACAAGCGCAAGGTACTGGGAGGTGGCAACTCAAGAATGGCTTGAACTTTTAAGGGGTCAAGTAATATCATCTTTCGAGACAATGAATCCTAACAGACAGTCGACAGGAACACATAAAACACATTTCAATGGATTAATACGAATGTTATACTTGAAACATCGGAGACAAATGGTGTGTAAATAATGAATGTGTTGCGCCCAAGACCTAAAATGAGTAGTTAGATCATCAAGGTAAGAAAGGATAAGGTGTGCCAAGTCATGAAAACAATATGACATGCCCCGTTAAAATGTATCTCCAGCATTTTTTAAGCCAAGTGGCATGACCCAATATGAAAAGGTTCCCCACAGACTAATGAGCATTGTTTTTAACTAATCAGCATGATGGATACTGATCTAGTTGTACCCGAATAATCCACCCATAAAAGATAGAACCTTATGCCCCACACACTCATTAATGATCTGGTCAATAAAGGGTGCGGGAAATTTTTCTTTGGGACAAGCTTTGTTCAAGTCGCGAATATCCGCGCAGACACAAATGGTGCCTTGCTTTTTGAGAATAGGAACCAGGTTGGATATCCATGTTGTATATTCAATGGAATAGATGAAATCAGCCTAATTGATCTTATCAATCTCTGATTTTATGGCCTCATGATGAGAAGGGTGGATGGGTCTCAAATTCTGATGGGCAAGGGTGACATCAAGCCATGTGTCGATATGGTGTTCAATAATGGTGGGATCAATTCTGGTAATTTCAGAGTAAGTCCAGGTGAAAACATCATGGAATTATTTGAAGAGCTTCATGTAAGCTTCAATTTATTCCATGGTGCACTGTGCCCCCAAGGTAATTTTTTCTTCGACCCTTGGTTTATCTGAAATGTTGATTTTGATAGTAGAAGAGATATTTGCCATATTCCCTTCTTTCAAAACATCTAGGACAGGTATGGGATTTAGAAACCAATCAACTTCACCATGGATGAATACTTTTGATTCCATAGCATAAAGGTCATGAGACTATTGTGGCAAGAAGTATGCACAATGGTGCATATCATCCGAAGGGTAATCATGGGTAGACATAGCTTCCATTGTGTCCTCATCAGAATGGAAGATGGGTGCACGGGAGGAAGATTGACTACATGATGCGAAAGTGTTACCTAGTGCATCAACCTAAGAAATAAGGTTCACATACACATCATCTTGAATGGTAGACAACAAGATGGTGGATGGAGGATCTATGGATGTTGAGACTTGGGATTCTCTCAAAAGAGGCTCGATAGAAGCACACGCAGAAACCTGAGAAATGTTTTCCTACGAGGAACTCAAGGATGATGATAGGTAAAGGATATGGCCTATGGTGTTTGTCATCTCGACATCTGTGGGAAGGATCATGATGGATGGCCTAGAGTCTCCGTGTTCTGGTTGACTAGGGGTACTAGAATCCATGGGTGAAGGAGTAGGGGTTCCACTACAAGTGGCCTCATATTCGTAAAGCACTTCAAGCAATCATGAAATTCATCGAGATGAGGGAAACAATGGGAATAGTGACCGTGATGGTCACACATGGCATGAGGGTGATTTGTGCACAACATTCTGAGTTTCTTGGGTGGACCTGGCATGTTAACATGGAATTCAAGGATATTTGACTCAAGGAATGTTTCATGAACCAAAGGTTTGAGATGAGGAAGCTCAAGACAATTATTGGTGGCATGCCCAATAGCTTCAAACAAAGCACATGGAGGTGATCGATTTGGGGCCTTAGGGGCTGGAGGAGCTTGGGGATCATTTTCCTTCAGTTCTTTCCTCTTAGCTTTACCAGCCTATCTGGATGCTTTCACAACAGGAACAGGTTCCTATTGAGGTTGTGATGGAACTAAAGTAGTTGCAGGGGTGGTAGGTATGGGTTGAACTGGGGCTTGCTGGCTTGTTGGGGCCTGACAGAGGTTCAAAGGTGATTTAGCCAAACAAATCCTGGTACTACCAGCCCTTTCCACAACAGTCCACAGAGCACGGACTGAGGTCTCACCCAAGGTAGTATGGGATGGTGCTAGAACTAGGTTTCCACACCCTAGAGATTTTTGATGAGTTCAAGTGTTCCGCGATTCGATCCTGCACCCACATTGTTATGCACACTTACCTGTAGCTCGCAGCCTAACATGCTACCTTCGCGCAGCCCTACTCTGGGCCGAACACTGTTATTAACCAATTCCTTGCTATTATTCCATTGTTAGTTGATCAACTCAGCCTACTTGCATGCTTTAGGTTATACGTAGAGATATAAATCATTCATACAGGTGTGTGCAGTAAATAACCAATATATTTGCAATTTATATCAAACATGTAATAACCCAAGAATAGATGCACAAAATTAAGATTAAACTTCCCTTTATTATTTTATTCCTCAGTGACAGAATCGACTCCACCCTACACACTCAGCTGCAGGGGTCTGCACACTCAACTATGGACTACTAGGCCTCTGTGCACTCAGCTGCAGAACCTTCTCCTACTCTATGACCCAAGACACATTTAGACTATTTCTATTTGCTTCTACTTCATTGTCTATTACTTATTTAGTTATCTTTTACACTTAGAGCCTCACTCTATTTATAAAATCCCATGGTCTGCATACCATGGGTAGGCCAACATTACATTACAAGACTAGGGCGGACAACCTTGTGACTCTATCATACATTTTGCACTCTGTGCTTGCAATTCGCGGAGTCTTTACAACAAGATTAAGTCAAAACTTGGGCTTTGAACCCCAAAACATGCTTTGGGGGGATTCCATGCCCAACAAGCCCCCAACACAAACATCGTGACTTGCCCTCGAGTCACTCAGTTGGCACAGAGATCTTGGGTCGGAGTCCCTCCAACCATTCTCAAACTATATTAAGGTCCACATCACACTAAGCTGCTACTTTTTGTATTTGCTGCATCCGCTATTCTGAGACCTCTATGTCTGGGGTACTTATCTACATCAATGTGTGCATCCCCTGTATGTGCGTGAGCTTCCCTTCGATGTTTGTCGTAATAGTGAAAATCTCATCAATCCAAGGCTTGTAGGTTTTAACCCCGTACAGAAATTACCTGCATACAAATTCTAAATCACAGGAAAAAAATGTGAGAGCATAACACATAAAACACATATACACAAAAATTTCCCACTGGATCTCAAAACCGAGACTACCAACTTGATTTTTCATTATATTCCTTTCAATGTTACAATACATATTTATACATGCCGAAGCATCCAATACCATGGACCGAAAACCATCGCGTCCAAAACCATGGACCGAAAACCATAGGTAGGTTCACCCAACCCAATATAGGGTCCAAAAAATAAAATTTCTCGGGGCGCTGCCCCAAACCCCGTAGAGGGGGGCTACCCGCCCCCCTCAAACCCCCCGCTGCGCAATCGGTGCAACAAAAGGGGGGCTTTACCCCCCCTCTAACCCCCCGGTTCACCACGTAGGTTAGTCGTGGAAAGAATATAACACAACCCAACAATCTCGCACTTGTTGTTTTCTTTCCACAGGAGAGCTTAGTCATTTTTCCAGCCCTGAAATGCCCATTGTTTGTCTACACCAAGAGAACTTCTCAGAGCTCACAGATTTTGTCAATGCATCTACAGTATTCTTCAAAGTGTCCACCTTTACCAGCAACACCTTTTTGTCTTCTATCATATCCCTCACAAAGTGATACTGAACATCAATGTGCTTTGTCTTTGAATGATAAGCAGGGTCTTTTGCCAAGAAAATTGCACTTTGGCTATCACAGTCTATCCTTATAGCTCCCTGTACTAACCCCATACTTGAACACAATCTCTGCAACCAAACTGCTTCCTTGCTTGCATGAGTGGCTGCATGTATTCTGCCTCTGTAGTTGATAGTGCCACTACAGATTGTTTCTTACTCATCCAACTGACTGCACCTCCAAATAGGTTAAACACATACCCACTTGTAGATCTTCTCTGATCCAGATCTCCAGCCCAGTCGGCATCAACAAAGCCATGAATATCCAACACTCTGTCCAATCTCGGTCTTCCTTGGTAGCACAAACCATAATCACTAGTGCCACGCAAATACCTGAAAACCCGCTTCACTGCTGTCCAGTTCTCCTTCTCTGGTTTTGACATAAACCTGCTCAATACTCCCACTGCATGTGCAATGTCTGGTCTAGTACAGATCATTGCATACATCAAGCTACCGACAGCACTTGCATATGGAACATGGGACATGTCCTCTTCCTCTTCTTGTGTCTTGGGACACTGTTCAACAGATAACCTCACACCTACAGGAATAGGAACCTTCACTGGTTTACTATCCTGCATAATTAAACCTCTGCAATATTGTCTCGACATACTTCCTCTGGTTTAACCAGAGCTTCCTCTTTGCCCGATCTCTTTTAATTTCCATGCCCAAAATATAGTTTGCAGCAACGAGATCTTTCATGTCGAATTTGGAGGACAATTGGGTCTTCAAATCCTGGATAATTTCTTTGTCATTTCCAACCAACAACATATCATCCACATACAAGACCAGATAAATAACACGGTCACCAATTAATTTAAAAATACACACAATGATCTGCTTTGCTTCTGGTGAAGCCAAGTCCCTGTATAAATGTATCAAATTTCTGATACCACATCCTTGGTGAC
>APFE030721848.1:11161-23035 GCA_000404065.3 Pinus taeda | reverse complement strand
TGAATGAGAAGACCATTCTTTTATGATCTAAGGAATACTAGAAAAATTTCGAAGAAGATGGTCTCTCATACAAAGTTTGCAAGGTTATCGAAGTTTATGAGGCTTATCGGACGGTTTCTCATTAGAAGTTACATTTGAAGCAATGGTTGCTTGGTTGGCCTCCTACTGAATTTGCTTCTTCTTCTTCTTCTTCTTCCCTTTATTCTTCTTCTTAGCCACCTCGTTACTAGTGCCAATACTTTCACTGGGCGAAGAGGAAGAAGGGGAGGAAGAAACAACCGACGAAGAAGGAAAAGGGTGAACTGTAGGATCAACTGGAGATTTATTTTGTCCAGTTGTAGGAATATCCAGTTGCAGGGCCAAGGAGGTTGAGAAAAACCATACTGGCAAGCTGATGGTAAGTCTCAAAAGGGACAATGTAGCCATTTAAAGAGCACCAATATTTCAGAAAGGAAGAAAACGACTAGGATTCCCATCAAAAGGAATTCCTTGATTGGTGGACTCCGGAGTTGTTGCCATATGTCTCAACCTATGATCAACTAAGGAGTGATGGGGAGGATGTTATCCATGGTCAATTAATTTTATTTTAATCAAAATAACATAACAAAACAAAATAGGGATAATCTAGCCAAAATGATTACCAAGTAACTGTGAACTGCAATATATTGCCTCGGAGAAGCCAAGGACTTAACATATGTGCAGGTAATCTCCCCGAATGCTACATTTGGTGTATCACAATTTACAAAGTGACCGACTCAATTACCTAAGATTGGATAGCAACCTATTGTAGTCCTCCCATATATACCCGAAAGTACGTGGAGGCCAAATCCATGTTAGCGCTCTCTAATGAGAAACTGCATAGTGAGAGCATTCCTTTATAGTTTTCGTACTATAACACCACCCTATATACCCAAAGGTACGTGGACGAGCTACGATATACTTACGTACGTGGAATGAGGCATCACATTCAGAATGTGTCATAGACAATTAATGACAACTGCTATGTTTTACGACGTTGGAACACGTCTCTAGCTTATAACCTCTAAATGTTATTCGTTAAGATACACTGCTCCTTTAGGTTAATTGAGATAACTTTTAAGTTGATCTTCTTAAGAATTTTCCTTTCAAGGTTCACCACACAATGTATGCTTGCAATTCCTAGAATGAAACTAACATGAGAAACATTCTTTCATTCAATTAACAATGAAAACTGTAGCTAGTAAGGGACAAAGCAATCAGATCTTTGAGAAAGAGAGAAGAGCACACCTAATGCGATTTCCTTATACTATTCCTACAGGAACACACAAACCTCTAGATGCATAATGCAAGTTTTTATTTTCAATTCCCTTAATTTTTAGATGAACAAAAGGAAACCAAATGCACATACAATCAATCAATCTTTTTGCAAGAAATGAAAACTTTACAACAATTCCTTTTTGAAAGAAATGAAGACTTTACGTCACTTCCTTTTCAGAGAAGATTAATCGAATATAAGCTAACTTTGACAATGAATTGATAATGATAAAGAAATCATTTAAGAAACACTAAACAATCAAGGCCAAAGTAGGGCTAGGAAGATAAATACAACTTGATTTCAGAACCACAAGAATCATTGGTCTTTCAACAAACAAAAACAGAAGCAACTTTGGAAAAATCAAGCCAAACGTAGGTTTTTTAGCCTAAGAGGAATCAACGCAGGCCAAAGTGGGAGACAGTGCACTGCAATGCACTATCTCTAAGGCAAGGGTTGCTTTGCAGTGCACTGTGTTAAGACCAACACTACGCTGGTTCAGAGAGTCAAATCAAGAGACATTCAAGAACAATTTTTTACTAAAAACACTTCAAAAAGACTGAAATAAGGTCAATAAAGTCAAGAAAAGTCTACTAGGGTGTAATATGATGAGGATAAGCCACCAAGAATGACAATCGTTCCCTAGTATGGTCACCAATTTTTTATATGGAATTTTCATCTACAGATAAACACATTTTCCCTAGGTGGGTGACAACACCTAGAACAACAAAAAGAAAGTAGTTTAACGTTTTCTTATAAAATATATATGAGATGAAGGAACTTACTTGTAGTCTTTCACTTCCTTGGTCTCTTTTGAATTGCTCTCATCACTCCTACAAGAACTAAATCTGCTTAAAAGGTATCTGTATCGAGAGAAAAGAAACAAGAAACGATCAAAGCATACATGATTTATCTACTATAAAACAATGGAATCGAAGACATTGAAACACATAATAATCACAGAAATGAACAATAATATGAGAAAAGGAATAAACTCTTTATTAATGTAGAAGGAAGAGTATCACCCAATATAGTTCAATCCTATGCCACTCCTCTAGCTTCAGTCCAACCCTCGCCAAAATCAAAAGCACACCATTCCAACAGCATAACATTGCTTGACATGAACTCAATTCTCAAACAAACAGAATTTCCTTACAAACTTCAGATTCTAGCCCCTTAATCACTATGATGAGTGCTCAATTTATAAGAAATGGAGGTGGATTTTTCATAAATGAGGGTATTGAATGGCCTTCCAAACTTGGAGTTAGCTTCCATGGAGCAAGGGATGAGAGGATAGGAGGTTAATGGATCCTTAGCCTATCCAATTTCAAGCTCATAGGAGGAGACAAGAGATGGGATCCTTCTAGAATCATCTAGAATAAAGGAATATTCTCAGAGCACTATGCAAATTTCACTCAATCTCGCCCAGCGTAGGTCAAAGAGGGCCTAAGTGCACTGCAGTGCAAGCCATAGTGGGCCTGCCTACTCTGCAGTGCACTGTCTCAAGGCTTAGGCTACGCTGGTGTCCCAAGGAGGCATTTCAGGACGACTTCAAGCCAGGAAACTTTTAGAGAAGGAGTCATTCAATGAGTTGACTTTTCTAGGGCATGTAACAATTGAATTAGGTTTTGATGAGCCCTAATAGTACTGATCTGAATGTCGGGAGTGATGTGCCCAAATAGACCTGTAACAACCATGGCAGATGATCATTTCGGATGTAGGTGACTAGGAGAGGCGGCAAGGTTGTGAAGCAGGATGATGGCTCCAGGCATTGCTGATGAAAACTATGCAAGAGTCACTAAGTGATGGAGACAGGAAATCAGAGTCAACAGTGACTGCCTGCGAGGTCTGGCTCGACTAAGAGGAGAAATTGCACAAATTTTGAGAGGGACGGTATGGGCTGCAGGAAGGCAAGTCATGCATGCTCTGTGCATTTTTCGGAATGAACGGATAGTAGTGGCTAGACAACAAGATTTATGCAATTTTCCAGAGGAATGGGTCAGGTTGCATGAAGGGTCAGCTAGTAGAATTTGCGTAGTTTTTGGGAGGAACTGCCCGGGAGAATGGCAGCCAAAAACTACACAATTCCCAAAGGGAACTGACAGTTGATTGCTGGGGTCACTGGCAGCCAAAACTGTGCAATTCCCAAAGGGAACTAGTAGTTGGCTACTGGGTTCACTGGAAACCATAACTGATAAATTCCCAAAGGGAATTGGTAGTTGGCTGCAGGGGTCACTGGCAACCAAAACTACACAATTCCCAGAGGGAATTGGCAGTTAGTTGCTTAATCACTCACAATAGAAACTGCACAATTCTTAGAGGGAACTGGCAGTCTATTGCTAGGAGCTGCTGGTGGGGAAATTGCACTGAAGCTGGGAAGTCAGTTTTCTGATCATCTTTACGCAATTTCTGAGTTGAGCGGACTGCTGGACAACAGAAGGCCTGCTCATGAAAACTGTGCCATTTCTCTAATGAGCAGTTGATCGACTGTGCGGATGACTGACTGGGAAAACTACGTAATTTTCTGAAGGAGATAGGGACGGGAACTTAGTGTTCATCTGGCCTTTCTACGTAATTTCCTCAGTCATTTGAGTGAGTGAGGTTAGTGGCCTCTATGCAATTTTTGAAGGGAGTCAGTCCCAGGGTCACTGTCGAGTTTGACTATCTAGGTGGTCAACATGGAAGTTGATTGAACTGCTTCCAAGCATCGCAACTTGAAAAGACTAGCTTGGTGCTTCTGCACTATTCTGGTTGACTATCGATTGAGTCGATGGTGGGGTGATGATCTAGCTATCGGAGGGGATTTTGGTCGTCAGGACTTCAGCAAAAATGACTAAGTGTGTGAACGATCAAAAGATTCATAGGTGATCATGCAAACACACACTCACATGACTCGATGACGAAATGACTCAAACCATCTAGGCACGCATGTTCAACATGACTAACCGACGGTGCAAGTGACAAGCGCGACACTCGTGATTTACCATTCATTGATCGAGACGATGCTTGCGCGACAGTGAACATGACTCTATGTGTGAGTGCAATAGATGCTTTCATTGCGAACACAACAAACACATGTGAAGTTAAGACTTCGAGCATAAACAAAACATGGTCACAAGCATGACTTAAACACCAGCATGCAGAAACTTGAATGAAATGAACAAGCAAGGTGGATGCGAGGACTCACACAAGCTCACACAACAAACCTGCGTGTGTGCAATCATCAAGTGAAACTCTCAAGGGAGGCTCCGAAATTGGTGCAGGCCAAAATTTTGGAGGGTGGTTGTAGCTGCTACAATGTACCATTAAATCATTGCACTGCATCTAGCCTTACAAATCACACTGTCATAATTTAAAATTATTTTAAAATTTTGATTTTCCATGACGATGCTAAACAATTAAATCCCTGGTGTGTTTAATGGCATAAATGCATCGGTGCATTTATTTAGATAAACGCACTAGTTACCATAGCTCTCTTTGGATAAACACTATTTGATTTATTTGTAAAATATATTTAATGATTTTTGTATTGAATGGTACAAGTTGTATATTGATAAAAAAATGTTTGAGAAGATGTCAAGTAACCAAAATATTGATTGACACAATGATAGCACATAAAAAAAATGCAAGTTCTTTTTAAATTATTTACAAAATTAATATGTTTGAACTATATGTAAGTTTAACTAGTATGTATTGGTTGGTGTGTATCATGCAAAGCCACAAAATGAAGAAGGTCGATAAAATTATATATAATCTAAGTCAAAAAGAGCATAAAATTTTGATAGAAAAGTTTGCAGAAAGGTGAATTAGGTAATGAAAAAATATTATTCAATGAGCTTTTTTTTTTTTTTTAATTTTCTAATTTTAATATAATTAAGAATATTAGATAACATGTTTCAAACAATATAGTAATTCATATATGTGTAATGTTCTACAAGGAGAAGCCCCAAGGGTTAGCTCAGTTGGTCGAGTTCCCGTTGCTAAGTATCTCATCAGTTGGGAGGTCACTGGGTCAAATCTCCTCAACGTCCTCGGTGTTAGGCCCTGCTTGTTTGGTTGGCGGGTAGATCCCTTCGAGTTTATCTACCTATATTTTCCCGTGGATGTAGCAACCACCTAGTTTCCGTGAACCACCCTTAAAAAAATGTTCTAGAGGGAGAAACAACAAAGGAAAATATCAATGTCATTCTAAGAAAAGGAAAATTATAGAACATGTAAATGACGATGAATCGGTCCTTAACTCATTTGGAGTGGTGCTGGAGGTTAATGAAAGGGGGGGGGAATTTTTTATAGAACTATGAGGGATCTAGTGGAACAAACATATAGATGTAGTTTCCACTTACAATACAAAAATCAATCCAATGATTCTAAGAATCAAATTATATCTAAATCACATGAAGTGTTTCCATAGCAATGGTCAATGAGACATGTCAAACTTGCAATAGCAAAAATATACAACAACAAAAAAAAATCATTCAAAAGGTAATATTCCTAATTAAAATGATTTTCTAGAATTATATGTATATACTACTACAAACCATTCATTTATTAATATTGATTTTGTTATATTTAGTTTCCATATATCAATATAGAAATAATTTATTACATTTTTTAGGTTCATTATGAAAATCTCAAATGATCAATGAGTTGATATGTGAAACATCCCTGTAAGAATGTCCAAAAAAGTGTATAAGGAGATGGTAAAAGAAATGGACATAATTGCATCACATGAGGAACCATCTCAACAACGTGTTTCAAATGTATGTAATCATGATTGAATTTGTACATATAAAAATAAAAATAAAAAATTAACATTAAATATTAATTTTCAAGTATTTTATTGCAGAAAATAAAACAAAATGGAACTCATTCAACACATAAAACAGGGAAGCAAGGAACAAAATGGTTGATTTCAAAGTTTGTGAGTAATTGTTAATATTTCCTTATAACAATTCAAGGTTTCGTTTTTGTATATGTTAAGTTGTTTTATAGCACCCATCCTTGAATTTATTCAAATAGGTGCTAACATACAAAGAAGAGTCATCAGAAGAATTGATTGATATTGGGTTAAATAAGGGTATATGTTGGCATATCAAAAATTAATTGTGAAATATGTAAGTATTTATGTTGTTTTACTTCTCTGAGTTTATAATTAATATAACAAAAAAAACTATATTAAATCTATGATTTATAATGGGGTTTAAAACACACAGGAAATAAAGCATGGAACTATGCCAACAAAAAACTTGTTGCAACAAGGCATGAGACTTGGTTTTGAAACAATGTACACAATTTATGAGTCACTTATTGTGTTGGTACATTGCTATTCGATTTACATTGGTGTATATTATTTATTTCAATTTTCATTATTCTCACCGATGTAGATACACTCATTATACTTTATTTTTATGTTTTCATATGGAACAAGATCAAGAAGATGAAAAAAATCGATGCAATTAAAAAAACATTCCTCCAAATAACCCAAGTCATGCAAGTAGCTCTAGCACTGACAACATTTCCAACGAAGAATGATGATCTATTTTGATATCAATGCAACCTGTTGTATATTTTGAAATAATTATATATGAAAATGAGACATTTTGTTTAATCTAATGTACATATTGTCCCAATTGAAAGACAAAGGGTTACTAATAACAATCCCATTTTGTATGACAAAGAGTCTCTTATTGATATATAATAAAATACATTTTAATTTATTCTATTGTGTTATCCAATGTCGCTTTGAACTGTTACATCACTGATTAAATATTATAATAAAGAGATGTAAAATTTGATAATATAACAAATTAATCCAAACATCATATACAAATGCACTAAACAAATTTGAATTTATATGAATACGGTTATAATATAAATGTTGATTTTTCGATGAATAATGGATTTAAAAAATTGCAATAACTACACTATCATAGGTCAATATTTCCAACAACAAAAAAAATCTCATACAAAAAACCAGTGTGTCCATAACATAAAAATGCACTGGTGTGTTATGTTATATAAAAGAACTATGACGACATCATTTTGCATGATCAATGCCTTTTTTAAAAACGACAGCGCCAAGGCATTTATTTCTTCAAGCACTGGTATTGTTTATAATTAATGTTCCTGTTATCTCAAAATCAGACCCTGGAAGGCTGCAGACCAGGAAGACTTCAAGTAACTATTTCAAACCAATCTTTTGACTAAGGCTTAGCCTCCTTAGCCTGAGAGGGCTCTCTCAAAAGGGTTATTGATTTTGACTAATAATAAGATGGCTAACTCTTGTGGAATAACTTTAACACATATGAAGGCTGGATAAACATTACATAAGTTTCCATTGGGCCTATGGAGTCAATCATACTTCAGTAAACAATGACACTGCCTTTACATAGAAGTCAGGGCACTTAGCATTTAGATGTTCAGAATACAACTTACATAAAACCACAGTTCATACATGCATACAGGAAGTCAGAGCACAATCAGTGAATTCTGAGTGATTATGCATCCATGCAACTATAAAAAGACATTAAGGAAAGAACAAATCACACATTCTGAACATGACAAATCCTTCATGAATCCTGAGAAGAAAAGCAGATGATTTATATTACTGAAAATGGTCTTTTCATAAGCTAAAACAATACTTTTGTTATCAAATTTCCAACCCTCATTACATGGCTGTTTCAGCTATATATAGAATCCTTATTCTAACTAATTCGAGCTTCCTCCTCCAGCATGAGGGGAATTTGATAACTCGATAGCTATCTCTAATGACACCTATAAGCTATTTAACTAACTATTAAATACAACAAAGTGCTGACTGGAATTTTAAAAAGTCCTAAATCAACTATGACTCTAACTCCATCTTCGTGCCATAGTGGCTTCTCCTTGTTCTTTGACACCTGGTCCTCTTTCAATTTGGATAAGCTGGATATTTAATACTCCATATTGACCTTGAATGCTAAATCTTTAACTGCCCAGTAGTAGTAGGAGATGACCCCTGCTTCTCGGTCCCTGTTTTCCTTAATTTGCTCGAATGTATAACAGCATGTTTGAAGCCTTTAATAACCCAAAATATGGAACACTGCCATGTTCTTGATGTGCTGTAGGCTGCATTGTCGGACATGTGGGCAGGCAAAAGTTCCTTGTATGCAACTCATTAAATGCCTTTTGAACGATGATTAAGGGGCTTTATAACAGAAATTTAGACTTGGGTTAAAATATTTCACCCTTTTAAATGTACACCTGTCTTGATCTTGAATGACTATTGTAGCTCCATCTGATGTCTTGCGTACCCTTCGGGTGTCTCTCTTTCAAAATTCCTGTTCATAGTACAAAACTGCCTGTCTGCGTTAAAATCATCACCTACAGTTTCGTAGCACGTTACGAAATTTCTGAATTATTTGAAACAACTTGCTTTTGACCCGAGATCTTTATCACCCAAACATTTGATTGCCAAAAACTCCCTTTAATTTTTCATATGCCTTGACACCAAATATTGGACTAAAGCGTATATAATGCCTAACAATTCCAACACTTTAATTTGTTGCCAATCTCTGTATGTACTTGATAAGCATAATCAATAATTGTTGCACCCTTTGGAAGATTTTTTATCTCTCCTTTTGGTGTGAATACAGGAACACGACTGCCCAGAAGATCACCCGTAACTGTATCAACAAATTCCCTAGAACTCATATTGCCTACAAATTCCTCTTGCCACTCTCTAATGGCATTAAGCCATCTTACCCTGCGAGCAATGTCAGCGCTATTCAAGCATGTAGATTTGGCTCTTAAAATTATTCCATTTGTCTGCACACTGCCAGAGGTGATCCCTTTACCACCGTAATGGACATCAATTCCCTTTTGCGCTATACAGTCCATCTCTTCTGTCCGTATCTGCACTTCAACTCGAAATGTACTTTCATTTAAAAAGAGCTCCTTAGACACTGAAAGCACTTCAACATCCATCGACATGAAATCAAGAAACTGGTCTTCTTCAATTCTCTGCACCAACATTCTTTTTGCCTCAGAAAGTTCCTTTTCCAATTGATAAACATGTTTCTCCATAAAATTAGTCAGCTTCTTTCTTAATTCCTGTACTCTTGCACTAGGAACAAACCCATTTCCTTTGATGGTCATATCTTGAGAGTATGCTAGAATATGGGATAAAGAGGCATTTGTTTCCAATGGTACATTTCCAAAAGCAGAAGATGGTGGCCTGTCTGGAAGTACTGAATCCCTACTTATAAACTTCCAAGCTGTATCAATAAAATATATAGCTAAGCATCCAGCAGACTTGGCACGTTCCCCCCAGAGGCATTTCCCTTCAACCACCTATGATAAACCCCCGCAAAAATAGATGCTGAACGAAAAAGAGAGAATGCAATATAAAACTTCCAATCTTTAGCAGGCCACTGGACACCAGCTATAGCACAATAATTCGCCAGATGCTCTTCCAGAGAAGGAACTCCTTCTGGCATTATCCCATTATCAAAGCCATATTGAGGAACTGGAAACTCATTGTTGTTGATGAGAAAACACATGCAGTTGTAAGCAACATCAGACATTGGGTTCCCCAATGTTGACAATCGCCAATCTAAAACACCAATGACACGGTCCTCTGATGGATGGAATAGAAGATTATCAATCCAAAAGTCTCCATGAACAAGACCAGTCTTTGACCTTATTTTTGAGTCTTCAGCTGGTATGTGTTGCTTGAGCCAATCAATGAGTTTCAACATCCTTGGACTTCGATTTGGTTTTCCTTCACCGGTTGAAGCTAGATATTGCTTTGCCCATCTTTCTACCTTCCTCTTGTAGTAATTTTCTCGGCGTCCATAGTGACCTAATCCTACCGCATCAACATCCACATTGTGTATGGTTTCCAAAGTTTTAGTAGTAGCAAGGTATATGGCTCTTCTTTGTTTTGGGTTGAGTTCCGGCAGTCCAGGATTCAGAAAGATCCGACCTTCCAAATACTCCATGATGTAAAAGTTTGTACCAATTACATTTGTATCAGTACAAAAACAAAAAACCTTTGGGATTGGAACATTTGAATATTTGCCTAAAGCTGCCAACACCTCAAATTGCCTTTCAATTGCATGTGCAGACTGGAGCAACTTTCCAGGAGGCTTTTTTTTTGCAGAACATATTGTTTGACTGTTGTATATGACTCAACTTTGAGAAAAAATGTTGGATTTGATTGTCCATGGCCAAACTGTGAAACTTTGAATTTTGTCACAGGAAATGGGAAGCCTTCAACATTTTCCTGAGCGTAACGAATAAGAGAGCTCTCATCAAATCAATGAGCTTCTTGAACCTGACCAATCATACTGGAAGTTTGCACTACCATTTTTCAATGTAACCCTGGTGATGCGGAATAAGCTCAAAAGCCCAACACAAAACTTAAAATCGTTCAACGATCAGATCACAGAAGCCCTCTAAATAATGTACGCAGCATGTGAAACACAACATGGATTAATTCATGAGGCAAGGGATGCGTAACCATTATTTCTCCTTTGTAGAACAACTTAATACTTTGGAATGGATCATTAAAAGATAGGATTAACCTTGCACAAGCAACTGGATTTAGTTTGATTTAAATGATCCATGACATTCCTTAGAATAGTGAACAGAGTTTTAATAACAGGGGCAATTTCAACAGGTGGCATCTAAGACTTGATCTTTTGAAGGCGCATAGAAGTAGCAGCTGTGGACTCTTGAAATCTTCTCTAATCTCCATCTTCGTGTTCTAAGTTCAAACTGCATGGATTCAAAATCACTTGCAATAGGCTTGTTCAATCTAGAACCCGGAATATTGTGTTGCCATTCTGTAATAGGATTTCCATAATTAAGATTTGATCCAACAGAACTGGAACCAATTACTGCAAAACACCTAGCTCAACGAATTTCTTGTGAAGAGATTTTGACCCCTCTATGGACTAGAGAAACCAGGAAAAGACTCCTCTGAAAATAAATCACAGACATGCTTGTCCCAGCTGTAGTGATAAGGTTGAGAGCAATAACTAAATTCTTATTACAGTACCGAAGAGTGTACTAGTTCTTCTAGTCCTCCACATCATACAACAGAGTGTCCTTTACAGGCACATATCCTGCATCCCTAGACAAATTCTCTAACATTTCATAGATATCCTTTGTTTGAGAGTGCGTTCGGTCTCCTATGACAAAAGTATGCACTATGTTTTTAATCTCAATCCAGCCCTGATAGAGAAGAAACACGGGACTTCCATCCACAAGAACCCTTTGAGAAATTTAAAAAAAAAATGAATGTTCAGGATTTAAAACATTTTTTCTTCATTGATAACAGTGGCTCCACTTGGGATAGTGTGCCCTTGTGGTACACTAAGAACTCGCAGGTCCAATACCTTCTCCATTATTGTCAATATAAATTTATTTGACAAGCATCCTCTTTAAGCTTCTTGGGCCTTCACCTCGGGCTTGAACTTGATGATCACTGTAGAAGAGAGAAGTCTATATCTAATAAAAACAAAAATGCTCAGTCAACCTTGAGCTTATTTGCATTTTCCTACCTACCTACCCTATCAATTCAAACTTCTTTCAGCTCA
>APFE030721848.1:0-10170 GCA_000404065.3 Pinus taeda | reverse complement strand
TGCATGCATACCTTGAAATAAGAATGGTAGCATCTGGGTCCTTCATAACTCCAGTGGAATCACCATGAATCTATGAATCTTGAATTCTTCAACAATGGAGTCGCCAAGGTAGATTTGCAGCCTCGAAAATTCTTCTGAGCTCCTGCTACCTTTAGAAGTTCAGTCTCTTGATTTCGGGAATGATTAATATTCAGACTCCTGGCAGACGCACCAAAATGTTATCTCAAAATCAAATCCTGATAGGCTGCTGGTCAGGTTGACTCTAAGTAACTATTTCAAACCAAGCTTTTGACTAAGGCTTAGCCTCCTTAGCCTGAGAGGGCTCTCTCAAAAATGTTATTGATTTTGATTAATGATAAGATGGCTAACTCTTGTGGTGTAACAACATGGACAAATATAAAGGCTGGATAAGTATTACATAAGTTTCCATTGGGCCTATGGAGTCAATCATACTTCAGTAAACTATGACACTGCCTTTACATAGAAGTCAGGGCACTTAACATTTAGAAGTTCAGAATACAACTTACATAAAACCACAGTTCATACATGCATACAGGAAGTCAGAGCACAATCAGTGAATTCTGATTGATTATGCATCCATGCAACTGTAAAAAGACATTAAGGAAAGAACAAATCACACATTCTGAACATGACAAATTCTTCATGAATCCTGAGAAGAAAAGCAGATGATTTATATTACTGAAAATGGTCTTTTCATAAGCTAAAGCAGTACTTCTGTTATCAAATTTCCAACCCTCATTACATTGTTGTTTCAGCTATATATAGAATCCTTATTCTAACTAATTCGAGCTTCCTCCTCCAGCATGAGGGGAATTTGATAACTCGATAGCTATCTCTAATGACACCTATCAGCTATTTAACTAACTATTAAATACAACAAAGTGCTTACTGGAATTTTAAAAAGTCCTAAATCAACTATGACTCTAACTCCATCTTCGTGCCATAGTGGCTTCTCCTTGTTCTTTGACACCTGGTCCTCTTTCAATTTGGATAAGCTGGATATTTAATACTCCATATTGACCTTGAACGCTGAATCTTTAACTACCCAGTAGTAGTAGGAGATGACCCCTGCTTCTCGGTCCCTGTTTTCCTTAATTTGCTCGAATGTATAACAGCATGTTTGAAGCCTTTAATAACCCAAAATATGGAACACTACCACGTTCTTGATGTGCTGTAGGCTGCATTGACGAACATGTGGGCAGGCAAAAGTTCCTTGTATGCAACTCATTAAATGCCTTTTGAACGGTGATAAAGGGGCTTTATAACAGAAATTTAGACTTGGCTTAAAATATTTCACCTTTTTAAATGTACACCTGTCTTGATCTTGAATGACTATTGTAGCTCCATCTGATGTCTTTCGTATCGTTCAGGTGTCTCTCTTTCAAAATTCCTGTTCATAATACAAAACTGCCTGTCTGCGTTAAAATCATCACCTACAGCAGTTTCGTAGCGCGCTACGAAACTGCTGAATTATTTGAAACAACTTGCTTTTGACCCGAGATCTTTATCACCCAAACATTTGATTGCCAAAAACTCCCATTGATTTTTCATATGCCTTGACACCAAATACTGGACTAAAGCGTATATAATGCCTAACAATGCCAACACTTTAATTTGTTGCCAATCTCTGTATGTACTTGATAAGCATAATCAATAACTGTTGCACCCTTTGGAAGATTTTTTATCTCTCCTTTTGGTGTGAATACAAGAACACGACTGCCCAGAAGATCACCCGTAACTGTATCAACAAATTCCATAGAACTCATATTGCCTACAAATTCCTCTTTCCACTCTCTAATGGCATTAAGCCATCTTACCCTACGAGCAATGTCAGCGCTATTCAAGCATGTAGATTTGGCTCTTAAAATTATTCCATTTTTCCGCACACTGCCAGAGGTGATCCCTTTACCACCGTAATGGACAACAATTCCCTTTTGCGCTATACAATCCATCTCTTCTGTCTGTATCTGCACTTCAACTCGAAATGTACTTTCATTTAAAAAGAGCTCCTTAGACACTGAAAGCACTTCAACATCCATCGACATGAAATCAAGAATCTGGTCTTCTTCAATTCTCTGCACCAACATTCTTTTTTCCTTAGAAAGTTCCTTTTCCAATTGATAAACATGTTTCTCCATAAAATTAGTCAGCTTCTTTCTTAATTCCTGTACTCTTGCACTAGGAACAAACCCATTTCCTTTGATGGTCATATCTTGAGAGTATGCTGGAATATGGGATAAAGAGGCATCTGTTTCCAATGGTACATTTCCAAAAGCAGAAGATGGTGGCCTGTCCGGAAGTACTGAATCCCTACTTATAAACTTCCAAGCTGTATCAATAAAATATATAGCTAAGCGTCCAGCAGACTTGGCACATTCCCCCCGGAGGCATTTCCCTTCAACCACCTATGATAAACCCCCGCAAAAATAGATGCTGAACGAAAAAGAGAGAATGCAATATAAAACTTCCAATCTTTAGCAGGCCACTGGACACCAGCTATAGCACAATAATTTGCCAGATGCTGTTCTAGAGAAGGAACTCCTTCTGGCATTATCCCATTATCAAAGCCATATTGAGGAACTAGAAACTCATTGTTGTTGATGAGAAAACACATGCAGTTGTAAGCAACATCAAACATTGGGTTCCCCAATGTTGACAATTCCCAATCTAAAACACCAATGACACGGTCCTCTGATGGATGGAACAGAATATTATCAATCCGAAAGTCTCCATGAACAAGACCAGTATTTGACCTTATTTTCGAGTCTTCAGCTGGTATGTGTTGCTTGAGCCAATCAATGAGTTTCAACATCCTTGCACTTCGATCTGGTTTTCCTTCACCGGTTGAAGCTAGATATTGCTTTGCCCATCTTTCTACCTGCCTCTTGCAGTAATTTTCACGGCGTCCATAGTGACCTAATCCTACTGCATCAACATCCACATTGTGTATTGCTGCCAAAGTTTTAGTAGTAGCAAGGTATATGGCTCTTCTTTGTTTTGGGTTGAGTTTCGGTAGTCCAGGATTTAGAAAGATCCGACCTTCTAAATACTCCATGATGTAAAAGGTTGTACCAATTACATTTGTATCAGTACAAAAACAAAAAACCTTTGGGACTGGAACATTTGAATATTTGCCTAAAGCTGCCAACACCTCAAATTCCCTTTCAATTGCATGTGCAGACTGGAGCAACTTTCCAGGAGGCTTTTTTTTTGCAGAACATATTGTTTGACTGTTGTATATGACTCAACTTCGAGAAAAAATGTTGGATTTGATTGTCCATGGCCAAACTGTGAAACTTTGAATTTTGTCATAGGAAGTGGGAAGCCTTCAACATTTGCCTGAGCGTAACGAATAAGAGAGCTCTCATCAAATCAATGAGCTTCTTGAACCTGACCAATCATACTGGAAGTTTGCACTACCATTTTTCAATGTAACCCTGGTGATGCGGAATAAGCTCAAAAGCCCAACACAAACCTTAAAATCGTTCAATGATCAGATCACAGAAGCCCTCTAAATAATGTACGCAGCATGTGAAACACAGCATGGATTAATTCATGAGGCAAGGGATGCGTAACCATTATTTCTCCTTTGTAGAATAACTTAATACTTTGGAATGGATCATTAAAATATAGGATTAGCCTTGCGCAAGCAACTAGATTTAGTTTCATTTAAATGATCCATGACATTCCTTAGAATAGTGAACATAGTTTTAATAACAGGGGAAATTTCAACAGGTGGCATCTGAGACTTGATCTTTTGAAGGCGCATAGAAGTAGCAGCTGTGGACTCTTGAAATCTTCTCTAATCTCCATCTTCGTGTTCTAAGTTCAAACTGCATGGATTCAAAATCACTTGGAATAAGCTTGTTCAGTCTAGAACCCGGAATATCGTGTTGCCATTCTGTAATAGGATTTCCATAATTAAGATTTGATCCAACAGAACTGGAACCAATTACTGCAAAACACCCAGCTCAACGAATTTCTTGTGAAGAGATTTTGACCCCTGTATGGACCAGAGAAACCAGGAAAAGACTCCTCTGAAAATAAATCACAGACATGGTTGTCCCAGCTGTAGTGATAAGGTTGCTAGAAATAACTAAATTCTTATTACAGTACCGAAGAGTGTACTAGTTCTTCTAGTCCTCCACATCATACAACAGAGTGTCCTTTACAGGCACATATCCTGCATCCCTAGACAACTTCTCTAAAATTTCATAGATATCCTTTGTTTGAGAGTGCGTTCGGTCTCCTATGGGAAAAGTATGCACTGTGTTTTTAATCTCAATCCATCTCTGATAGAGAAGAAACACGAGACTTCCATCCACAAGAACCCTTTGAGAATTTTTTTAAAAAAATGATTGTTCAGGATTTAAAACATTTTTTCTTCAGTGATAACACACATGATGATGTTTGTGAGTTGTGCATAAGGTATTCAAGAGGAATCTCCAAGGCTGGTAAGAATTATAGAGATGTTTGTTCCTTCTTTTCCAAATCTTCTACAAGAATAGGAGACATAAGAGCTGAAATCAATGTTTTATTTGAAAATTTTAAAGTTGATTTTATTAGCTCTCTAAATGAAAAATTGGATGTTTTGCAGGTTCATAAAAATGAAAAATTTGATGAAGTGTTTTGCCCTCATGACCGAAAGGAGCATCCCATAGATACTTACTCTTCCTTATCTACGATGGAAGTAGCATATCAAAGAGGTGAGAAAGCTGCAACAAGGTCAAAACCATGGAAATCATGGCCTACAGGTATGGTTCAAAACACTTCTTCTCCATTCTCTTACTTGCATAATCCATTATGGAATATTCATGTTCTAGGGCAGCCATGTCAATTTCAATATAACCACCAATCTTGTCTACAAGCTTGGCATGGTTCACCTTATGATTGCATGACTACTCTCCCTCATCTTGTAGCACAAGCACATCTCCATATTCCCACCAGCTCTTCCACAATACTTTCTTGCCATCAAACCATTCACACACCCAATCCCACATCATCAAAATGCTCCATTCCTTACACATTTTCCTGCTCACTAATTCAACCCTCACCACAATAAACCATACAACATGCTTACAATGTTGAACTGCCAAATTTACCCACCCTTCCACCCATTCTATCTCACATGCGCCATTAGAGAAAACTTACAATGAGATTCAGAATGTTTCAAATTCAAAAATTGTAGAAGCTATGGAAAAAAATGAAGTTTCTTTTAGTATGCATCAACAAGTCATTTTAAAAGATCAAGAACTTCATGATCTGATGGATATGAGAAATCAAGAAACTAACGGATACATTGAAGATTGGTTTCACTCCATCATTTGTTTGCAACATCACTCTATGCTTCAACAATTTTTGATATCATTTTTTCAAGGGAAGTTGGCTTCTCATACCCTAATTTTCATTAATATACATTTTTCAAATTTGGGTATATTTATACATGAAGCCTTATTTCACAAATGTATCCACTGGAAGTACTCATATACGTAGTCATATTCATTTTTCAAATCAAAATAGGTTAGTGTGGGAAATAAAATAAATAAGGGAATAAATAAATGCATTTTGTTTTTCCATGTAAACCTAGTTGTTTTTTGTTGCAACATGCTATGCAAATCAACATCGGTGATAATTTTTTTAATTAATTTGTGTATGTAGATGATTTCTAATAGAAATAACAATTCTACAAGCACTTATATTCATTTTTATCATCAACATGAAAAAATGCTTGAATATCATTTTTTTGGCTTGTGGGCTTGATGGAATTTCTGGAAAAATAGTCAGGACAGTCATGTTTTGAGGGCCCAAAAGTGAATATTTTTAGAACCTATTTCTATCCTAATTAGCCCTTGATGTCTACTTTCTAACCCAATTTTAATCACTCAATTTGGATTTGAAACTAAAAAGTTAGAAACACAACATTGACAGGGTGTCTAGTGGTCAGCTCAGGAACAGAGTTGGGACAGTCAGTATTTGAAGGCTTAAATGAATGAATTTTTAAAACTTGTTTGTATGGTAGATTCCCCTATTAATATAGTTTACAATACAATTGGAATTACTCATTTTTGATATCGTATGATGAAGTTATGATCAAAATACTGACTGTCTATTGTAAATCAGCACCCTTAAAACTATGTCTTTCTGGTTGTTCCTTACAATATTTGACCTATCAATTTTTTTTGTCTTCAAAAAATGTTTCTATTTGAAATAAATAAATTCATATCCTTTGATTTTCAATTTTAATCATTCAAATCCAACATCAAACGAAAAATTTATGTTTGAAATATCAATTGTTGGTCTAAGCTGGGTAATCGAAAATGACTATGTTATGCAGGTTGTTCTAACTAAAATTGACATATCATATAATTGAAATTTTAAAACCTGTTTTTATTTCAAATAAACCTTTGAATTAGCTCTCATCTGGATTTGGAATCACTCAATTTGGACGAAAAACAAAGAAGTTGTGATTAAAACACTGCTGGTTAGTATGGTCGACCACTGCTCTCCCGCAGGTGACAAATAAATTTTACTTTGTTATTTTCTCCGTGGATTTGTTCTACAGAGTAAATACTTAGTTTTTTTTGCATAATTGTTGGATTAAGGGAGCCCGTGCACCTCTCTTTCTCCATGATTTAATGTTTTATTGCAGGTAGATACTCGTTTTTTGCAGGTCCTAGGAGAAAAAGAAGGTCAATTTATGGACGAGTGATTCTTGAAAGAAATTTTAATGAAACAAAGGAATTTTATCCAACTCATTACCCAACAGATTCATAATAGAGGAAATGAAGAATTGATTTCCATTTGAAGATTCCTGTCATGTCTTTGCTGCCAAAACATTTTTCGAATAGATCATTTTTTTGACATAACATCATAGTTGTTGTAACTCAATTTATTTATTTACATACTGTTTTTTTCGTTGTTTCTTTTCTAATTTCTCTTATATTTTTTGTTTCAGGTGTTGCTTCATTCAAAGTGTAACTCATCCTCAGCATCAATGCAATGAACAGTTAATTCATTCTTTGCGTGTTTGCATTTTATGATTGTGCATTTTGCTGTTCCTTTTCTGAAGGGACAACATTTGTGTGCATTTTTGTCGTTCCTGTTGTTCCTTTTTCAAAGGGACATCATTTTCATTTTGCTATTTATTTTCCAAAGGAATAACACTTTTTGGTTCAGCCATTCATTTTGCTGTTCCTTTTTCACGGTTCATTTTGCTGTTCCTTTTCGAAATGGAACAATTGTTGTTCCTTTTTCACGGTTCATTTCGCTGTTCCTTTTCGAAATGGAATAGCTGCTGTTCCTTTTCGAAATGGAACAACACTTCTGCACTTTCACGTTTTGCTGTTCCTTTTCGAAATGGAACAGCTGTTGTTCCTTTTCGAAATGGAACAACACTTTTGCACTTTCACATTTTGCTGTTCCTTTTCGAATGGAACAACATTCCTGCACTTTCACGTTTTATTGTTCCTTTTCGAAAGCAATAACACTTCGACACTTTTCATTTTTGTTGTTCCTTTTCCAAAGGGATGACACTTGCATTTTTTTGTTCCTTTTCTAAAGGAACGACACTTTTAGTTTTTGTTGTTCTTTTTTCCAAAGGAACGACATTTGCATTTTCACGCTTTTTTTGTGTGTATTTTTGTTTTTTTGGTATGCATTTTCTTTTTTGTTTCCTACACAGAACACCACTTTCTTTTTGAGTGTTTTTGCTATTCCTTAAAAAAAACAACACTTTGAGAGTATTTTTAAGAGCAACCCTTCCTTTCTCTTGTGGGATTATTCCAAGTTCATCTCAACCACATTTTCCTGATTCTCTTTTATGGCATGAAGTACACTACTTTTATGAGGACAAGAATTATGGATTCTTTTGAAGCGAGTTATTATCATTCAAGTTATGATCTTTAACAGGACAGTTCCTTGATGATAGATTCTTTTCAAAAAGGACACAATTATTTATATACTACTTTACTGCATTGTTTTCTGTTGAACATGATACTGATTGATTATCTTAATACCATGTTGGTTCCACCCTTCCTGGTTATAATCTTCTCTGTCTGTAATAAATGAGATTATGGGTATATTTTTTTTTCTATTGACATGTTCAACTTCTTCCGCCATCCCTGAATCTTAGAGGAGGACTGAGCCTGCCCCCTTTTTATCCATAAATATTATAAACGAACAAAATTTTGTTCGCAGATACGAGGATAGGGGTCCATTAGAGCCAGCCTACCATGTTCATTAAGTTGTAACAAGTGCCTCCCATTTATGGCCACCACACTAGGGTTATGATCCATTGGATAGCCAAATTATCCTTGGAACAGGAGGTCTCATCACGAGCCGGCCTGATCACTTTTGCTACATCCTAGTGAATGGCAATGTGGTTATCTGGTTACCATGCCAGGACACTGATCTCTTCTGTAGAACAACACTAAAACTATCCAATTATAAATTGAGGATCCTGGCTCATATGGGTTAAAAAGCAACCCTGCCAAGGCTATGGTTGCCTGCTGGCAGTAGCGGCTCTACTTATGGTATTGAATTTATATATTTTCGTCAATTATTATTATAATACCCTTTTCTTATTTTCTTTTTATCAGAGAAGTTATTTCTTTAACTTTTTTCCCTGTTTTGAACCTTTATGCATGAGAATTTTTTTTACGATCAATCACATCATTTTCAGCTAGAATACCGTCAGCAAAGCATCTTTTTAACATATTGTTGTTCCTTTTCATTTTGCATAAACTATCATCAATCCAAAGCGTCCAATCTTTTATTCATAACTATCTTTATACACTCTGCTCTCATTATAACCATAACTCTCGTTGTCCTATCATTGATATGTGTACTCTGCTTCATTTACTGTTGTATTGTTCATTCCCTTGCCTTTCCGTTAGCACAACGCCTTTCATATGCTTTATGGTCATGGGATCCCTTTTCCAATTGGAGGGGGGAATGCATGCATTATGGGATTGCATGTGATATGATTACTACACTCTGCCATAACTTATTGCTTTGATAAGTTTTTCTGATCCAAATTTTTGCATGCATATTAATCTATTGCTATTTAAAACTAACATTATGGATTCAAGAACATTGTATGCACAAGTGTGATTTGTTTACAGGAGAACAAAAAGTATGGGTAGAATTCTATTCGTAGCATGACCACACTATTGCAACTAACAAAAGCGGCTCGAGCAACTTGCGAACATGAACCATTCTTCAGACATTATGTGCTTACCTGGATTCCACCTTTTGCCTCACTTTCAGCACCAACTCTGTCTACATCAGCTTCAACAACTGTCAATACATATATGTCATTTCACATTTTTCTTTTTGGGAGGTAAAACTTGAGGTAAAATAGCATAATTTTCTGATTTATTACGAATTTAGGATAATTTAATGAAATCCATTTTGAGCATTATTTATCATCCTTCATTTCACATCTTTACCACTTCTCCTTTTTTTCAGCAGCATATCATTTCCGAGTGTGGGGGAGTGTTCCTTCATTTCTTTCTTATGACCATGTCATTCATATTCTTTATCATCCATTGTCATTCTTATTCATTCTCAACACCTCCCTTATTCCATGTTGTTTTACACCAAGCATAGAATTCAACAGATAGTAGCAACCACCTCTATTTGTTTTCTAGCATCGCATGAGGGCATGCAAATTTTTCAAAGAGGGGGAGGAATTGCTACACATGATGGATGTTTTCTATTTTCTTTCTCATTCAAAGGCATACAATTTCAGTGTAGAAATTGATTTCCATAATATTTTTAAAACTATGAACTCAATTCTTGTGATCTCTAGGAAACACAGACATACTATTAAAATACACACACCCAGATCATTTCAAATTAAATTGGTTCAGAAAATTTTGGAAATCATGCACTCTCACCTACAACCATTTTGTTTATATCTCATGATATGTGCATCAAAACAATTCGATTTTTGGATCATAGAGGCATTCATATATTACAAATCTATTTGCAACATTTCAACAAAATTTGGTTTGTAGTTTTGGGAAAATGGTTAATGAAGGTTGTTGTTATTTATATCATATTTTGTTACAACTTCATATATACATATAGTTGAATGTCAATGTAAAAATTGTTATGCCTTCATCAAGATTACTAAAAGTGAATATT